>BQNB010075013.1:12381-31606 GCA_026074375.1 Tanacetum coccineum | reverse complement strand
TAAATTATGAAAAGTTATAAATTATACTCTTAATAATCATATAACACCTGCTTGGTGTAAACTTGGACTTGTTTGATGTCCGTTTATATTGAACGTTGATTTTTAGTTTACGCGATTTAACTATAAGATAGTAATTAAAAAGCGAAAGCGTAAAACTCTAAAAATAACTAATGGAATTAATTGAGTTGGGAAATGACCTGAAATAACAGATTGTTACATCTGTGGTATCCGAAAGATTTCGGCTTTGAACTAATTGCATATTCAGATGCTAACCATGCAGGTTGTCATGATGATTGCAAAAGTACTTAAAGGGGCATTCAATTTTTGGGAGATAAACTAGTGAGTTGGCCATCAAAAAAACAAGATTGCACGGCGATGTCAACAGCTGAGGCGGAGTACGTGTCACTATCTTGTTGATGTGCACAAGTGATATGGATGAGAACACAATTGTTGGATTATGGTTTCAGATCTAACAAGATACCAATGTACTGCGACTCCAAGAGTGAAATTGCTATATCATGCAATTCAGTACAACATTCTCGAGCCAAGCATATCAACATCTGGTACCACTTTATCAAAGAACACATTGAGAAAGGTACTGTTGAACTGTATTTTGTCGGGACGGAATACCAATTAGCTGATCTATTTACAAAAGCCCTTCCTAAGGAAATGTTTGAGTACTTAGTTCATAGAATTGGTATGCGATGTATGACTCCAACCGAGTTGAAACGTCTGGCAAAATTATCTTCTTAATTCTCAAAAGATCATACATCAAAAACATGTAAACAATTTTCAAAAAAAAAATTACAAAAAGATTTTCTTTGAATTTTCAAAAATATAAAAACAAAATAAAAATTGATAAAAGATAAAAATATAAAAGTATTAGATATTTTTAAAAAATCACATGTCTCCTATGAATCGTTAGATTAATGATCCGTATTTTCTCAATATTCTTTGAAAGCATAAACGGGATATGATCTGAGGGGGAGTTATTCATATGATAAAATGTTTCGTCATCAATAAAACATGTGTTTGTAGAGTTTTCCATTCACAAAAAGAAAGAAATTTTTTCACATCATCGTTTTCGAAAAATCACAAAAGTTAAAAAGAAAGAAAAACAACGATCTCTCGAATAAATTTTTGGTATAAATGTAGTTAATTTTTACATGAGTATTTATTCGAGGGAGAGTTGTAATTTTTTTTATGATTTAATGGATTTTGAAAAAGCAAAAATAAATGTCATGGGCGGTTAAGGGATATAACTTCAAGGGGGAGTTTGCGTAAATTTTTGAACTTCAAAATCAATAAGCAAGTTAAGGGGTTAGTTTTGTCAAAATTTAGAAGTGCCCTTGGTCAAACCATGGTCAAAACATGTAATAAAAGGGTATACACAAAATTGAAACTCATTTTATTTGGGTTTCGATTTATACACGAAAAAAAGGAGATCCTCAAATTTTTTCAATTCAAATTGAGGTCTCATTTCATCAAGATCCAACTACTTTGAAAATCAAATTAATTTAAAAGTAAGTTTCCCAAATGCTTTGTAAACATACTTCAAGCTTTCATTTAATTTTTGATACATAATTTAATTCCAAAAAATTAAAGGTTCATGGATCTCAATTCAAATTAATTGGGGTATACCATTTGTGTGTTTGTGGGTAAGATTGTAATGTCAAAAACAAATTTAGATATTGCTGATTTGTAACCCAATGAATTTAAGGGGTGTTTCGATCGAACCTAATGGGTTTATCGAACCTTAGTGAGGTTTTTATGAACTTTGGGTAACTTGGGTTAATTGATTGAGAGTTTGATGATGGATTTTTGGTTTTAAAACATTGCTTTCAAAATCCTTTGTTGCTGAAATAGTATGTATGGTTTTAGGATTTGGGGTCTTCGTTATCGACCTCATATTGGAGAAAAACCTAATAGGTTTATGTGTCTCGTTGTGAAAAAACCTAAGTGGTCATTTTGATTTAGTGGTGATTGAACTTCATTTGTAAACAAAAAAAGAACTTATTTGGATGGGAATTTGAATTCGGTTCGGTTTTTGGGTTGACCCGAATAACCCGAATTACACAATTTATTTTTAAAAAATTATTATTATAAATATTTAGCAAAAAAAAATATTTAAAACATAAAAAGTGATTTTTTATATTAGGATAAATTTTTATAGTTAGGATCGGTTTTGGTTTTTTCGGTATGAACGTATTTACCCACATGTTTCTTCTTAAGAAATACTTACGCAAATGTACTACTAATAGTTGAGAACTCTCGGGTATATATTAACCTATAAATTACCTATATAAAATGATGTAGGTAAATTTGTGGGTATATTTTAGCCACAAATTGCCCACAAAAGGGTACCCAAAAAATGTTGGTAATATGTGGGTAAATACATGTAAACACGACATTACTCACAACTTTTACCCACGCTAACCCAGTTTGTAGGTATTTTGCGAGAAATGTTTTAGCACGAATAAATTTTCCACATATTACCCACAAAATTTAACTTAATGGGTAAATTTGTGGGTAACTTCGTGGGAAGTTCGTGAGTAACTTTTGTTAGCTTTTAAAATCGACAAACGTGACTAATTTGTGGGTAGTCTGTGGGTAAATACCCATGAATCAACGTCCATGGCTAATTTTCGTGGGTATTCAATAGAATTCTTGTAGTGAGTCATCACAAAATTCAAAATTAAAACTCGGTCTATCAAATTAAAGAGTTCACAATATCTAATGACAAAACCAAACGCCTCAATAGTATCAAACAAACTTCCAGGCTTGCATCAACGCATCATCATTGTACACAAATAAGCTTATAGTTAAAAAAACCATTAATAATTTTTTATATAAAACGCTCAAAAGTAATAAAAATCAATGTGCCTAATTGATCATAATAAACTTGATCACAATTCCTTTTTTATAACATGCCTAAATCTCATCTTCTTGTCACAAAATATGAAATTGAAATTGAGGCCATAAGAAATTTGTTTCATAGTCTGAACGTGTAGCTGAAAAACCAAACCCACGCCCATAATCAAAACCATGTTATAATAAACTAACCCCGTAAATGGTGACCTTTCTAGTATACTGCTACTGTATACTCTTCTATAATCAATAATATGAAAATAGCACTATTAAAACACAAACCACTATGAGTTCCACAACAGTAACCGTCTTGTCCTAATTATTCCATATCGCATAACCAGTACTATAACACAAAGTCAAACACCCTTAAGTAACTATTGTGGCCTATTCACAAAGCCAAACCACCATGTGGGTACTGTGGCGGTTCAGAAACGAAGCAACCTTTGCCATCAAGCGTCCCAACAAAGATCTAATCATCAACGATATCAAGTCCTTATCTTTTAATTGGTATTCTGGTAGGAAAAAAAATCTTATTTAAATTGGATAGAGTGGTCTTGTAACCCTTGTAACGCTTTATCCGTAACTTTGTATGCTTCTTCCTAGCATCTTGCTAGAGGTTCTTTCTTTTATTTAATTTCCGTTCAAAAAACACAAAGCCAAACACTCCCTAAATAACGATTGTGAGCCCTATCGTATCAGTGAGTCAGGCATAAAGCTAGGCTTAAGTGGCCCATGAAGCCTGTTCGTACAACCTTGAGTAACTAAAGCACTAAGGCTGTAAGACGCCATACAATAAAGAGGGTTTAAGCATTGCTTATGTAAACTGCTTTATCTGCTTTAAGACTAAGCAAGCAACGACCTACTAATATGTAGATACTTATCAACAATGTAAACATACAGAATTGATTTAACTTTTTTAGAAATAAACATTTTAACTCAAACGCTTTTACCTCAGCGTCCACCATGAGGTTAGCCAACCAACACTGGATGTCCCGGTCCTTTGCATGCTTGAACGTCGACCGAATATGGCTCGAATGATGTACCCACTCCTTCGAGATTGTAGTCAACGGCACCGAAGCTTTAAAAAAACCCTATCTTTTCAACGCTCTTGCAACGTATCAGCTAATCCTTTGAGTGTAACTGTATATTTTCGCTGCATATAGTTATGTAATTTTTCAAGATCATTGAAACATAATATCCTAAGCACTCAAGTGAATAACAATAACCACTTTTAGTTTGTTAATTTTGATAGTTAGTTAGCTTTACCACCCCTCTATGAATTATACCCATTTTATAACTTAATTTTCCCTTATGAAACTATACCTTAAAAGCAAGCCTTTCTTTTTACCTTTTCCATCCTTATAAGTTATACATATCAATTTATGCATTGCAAATACGATCCTTTAAAGAAGAAGCTTAGCAGAATAATACATACCTTCATTAGTGGAAAGTGAACATTTGGGTTATGTAGACATTCGCCAGCCTGCCTTTTACGTCCTTTTAAATCATACGAATAAGACACACCTATAAAAACAGAGGCAATTTTGAAAGCCAAAACATGGCCCTTAAAAGATACGCACACAAAAACAACATGCAGTTGAAAGACTATCGAAGAAAAGAGAATCGCAAATCATATAGTAAAATAAAAACAATGAAATAGAGAAAAATAAATTGAAAAAGCCTCAACAAACTTGAGTTTCAACTCGGGCTGATCCCACACGTGTAGTAGCCACGTCATGGACGAATAAAGTACCAGCTGACAGCTCCCGTGGCAAACATGCATTAGGAATTTGTGATTAGTTTTTTCTTCCTGGCATAATTTGAAAAAAAACAATTTCAGTTAAGCGTGAGAAGGAAATATTGAATAACACATTCCAAATGTGGTTGAAAGTTTTACCTTTAAGATAAAAATTAATAGGGTACGAATACTAAATTTCCACATAGGAACATGTATGAAGGAAGGTAAACGAATAGTTACTGATAAATATCTTGGAGTTGAACAGGTACTAACATTTATCTTAAAACACAGATTTGAATGTGATTCTCATTTATATGAACACGTAGTAAAGATATCCCATTTTTTTGTTGAACAGTACTATGTAACACCACCCAAGGATTACCAGCTTCGGAACCCTAAAAGTTGTCAACATAAACATCTATTGAAGAGATTTATATTCCATACCAATTACTATGCTAGCACAATTTGGTATTACACACAAAATCTGTACAATTAAGCGGGAGATATACTGAAAAGACACCCAAGTCCAACGCCAACCACAATCATCCGGATTGCGATGCTGAACCAAACTCTGAATCACTAACTTAACAAATCTTACATATCAGAACTTTTTATGCAGCTAATCATGACAGAGATCCAACGTAAACTAATAAATACATAATCATAGTCAAAAAGCCACATCCGAAGTTACAAATTGTACACAAATTACCTCTCAACCGAAAAAAATCGACACTTGTACAACCTCCACTTATTGGGATTATACCGGAAACTGATACACTTTCTAACGTTTTAGAAAGAACCTTAAAAGTCAAATCAAAGGTTTTGTTTTTGTTGGGATCTGTAACTTTTAATAAGGTGATTTAATTGATCTCACATTTTTTATCCAGTGAAATTTGTGGTGACGTTTTATAAAAATGCACCTGAAATTGGTATGTTAATGTATTGAATGGGGATTTGGTGTGAGGCAAGAGGATTTTTGAGGCGGTCAAGAAGAGGAGACGAATCTAGAATATGTAAGAAGATGTGCCTGAATAGAACTATCAAAACAGAATGGAACACACTGACAGGCGAGAGGGAGCCCATGACCAATTTTTGGCCCATCACTGTAGCTACCATAGGTTGATCTTTAGTATATATGCTAATACCGAAAATTTAGTGGGCTTTAGTAGACTAGTGTAAATTTTTTGTTACATCAAAATGGACCTTATTTGTTCTTTTGGGTCACATATGTAACGAAATAAAAAAAGGAAGGGGTTAGTGGGCTTAAATAACAAATGGACTTAAATAGTTAAATGGACTTCATGGTTATCGAGCTTAAAAGTTTAATGGGCTTAATTGATTAATAAATATAAGTGATAACGACTTAATTGCTTACTTGTTTGTTGTGGAATGATAAATGTAGTTAATGTTTTGTGTTTCTATATTGTTATCCGCGCCAGCGATCTAAGTGGTATTCGGTTTCGACCTGAGTGTTGACCATCTGCTTTAGTTACTTGTACATTGGTGTGTGCAATTTAGAGTGTGCAAATCATGAGGCATCATGTATTCTATTTTTTTGTTTGTATAAGAGGGAGCGGTACCCTTGGATGGTGGGGCTGTGCCATCACAACAGCCGAAGAAAATCTCGTGCCAACAACACCATGACTGGCGCCATCGCCCTCACGCCGTGGTGACCAGCCAACACCATCGATTTTTTTTGAAATTCTAGCCGTTGGATAAAAGGTATGAGGTCTTTTTTGACCGTTTGGACCATTAAACACCCCCTTTTTTCCCCTTAAAAATCCTATAAATAACACATTTTTACATACTCCTCCAATATTACTTATAACACATTCTTCTCTACTTTTTATATTTTTTTACTTCCAAAATGAATTCCAACAATCCCAACTTCTCTTGGATAACCGGTATGCTCAACGACCCCCAAAACCAAATTATGGGCTCTCCTTTGGCTACTTCGAACGCCAACTTTCCCACCTATAACCCGTATGCTAATCCCGATCAACAAATACTCTTTCAACGATGGCAACTTCAACAACAAATGTTGCATACCAATATTTCTCAACAACAATCCGGTAATTCCTAACAACCATCCCACGAAATACAAGAAGAAGAAGACGAGACGATCCTGACTCCGACGTCTAAGAAACCCGGTTCACCAGGAAAACGTATCAAGAAAATGGTTACAAGAAACGTTGACCCGGAACAGGAACCGCAAGCCGAAGTCGTCAAGGTTTAAAATTTTTGGAACCAAGAGGAGGAGGAGGAGTTGCTTTTGGCGGAATATTTCATAAAATATCCGAGGATCCAAAAATCAGTTCGGATAAAAAAAATGATACGTTTTGGTACAAAATTCTCGAAGTATACAATGATCAAGCCGAGAAACGAGGCTTTCCGATTCGTACAAAGAACATGTTGACGGGAAAGTGGACTCCTATGAATCGAGAGGTCGGCAAGTTTAATTCGTTAGTGAATGAAACGAAGGTTATGAATGGGGAGAACGATGACAATTTAATGACGCCTATCGAAATCTTGTATAGAGCACACACGAAATCGGATTTTAAGCACAAGAGTGCTTGAAACTTTTTGAAAGACAAGCACAAGTGGAACAATCTCGAATCGATAAATGCAAGACGAAACCGTAATTGGGTTACCAACGAGGAACCCGAGCTATTTGGAGACGACACGTTGCCTCGTCCAGCCGGCCTACATAGGATTGCTAAGAGTCAACGTTCTTCAAACTGTACCGCTAGTTCCGGTTCAAACACGACAATGTTTCAAGAAATGATTCAACAACAATACGAGCTAGACCGGAAAGAAAAAATAAAGCGTATCGACCGCGAGGTGAACTCTCGAGTCGACTTAAACAATTCTAAAAAAGTAGTCGAGGACTTAAAAGTCCTACAAATATCGACGGACGAGATGGATCTGATTGACGTGGCTATTATCAACGCCCAAAAAGCCCGAATCCGTGCTTTATATCATCTAAATAACTAATTTAGTTTATGTATTTTTTTTGTTATGTTTTTAATTTTTATGTAATGTCTTTTTATTTTATTTTAATGAATGTAATGTTTTTAATTTTTAATGATGTTTATTTATGTTAAATAATTGTGTATTTTTTTAAATGAAAAAAAATCTATGGCTTGAAGCAACGAGGGAGCCACCTAAATTTGGTGTCATAGCATTTTTGGTGTCATAACACTTTTGCTAATGTGACATCATTCTTTGGGCTTGAAGCCATGGCTCAAAGATACCCAGTGCTCTTATTGTTTTTTTATCTTTTGGATCCTTTCTTTTATTAATTAGCTTGTTTAAGTGAGAATGAATGCTTTGTATTGTAATCTTTTTTTATCTTTAAATTGTTGTCTTTCTAAAAAACATGAACAACGAAACCTATAAAGTTTAAAATCTAGTGATACGAGTCATATTGAAGTCAACGGAAGTCAAACAAATAGTCAACAACAAGAAACTATTCTCTATATTCTTTCTAGTGTAAATTCTCAAATAGGGGTTCATTTCGGGGAGCTATTAATTGTGTAAAAACAGATTCCCTTTCCATCTCTATCTTTGATCAGTTGTAACAAACTATCACAAATCATTAGTCCATTAATTTGAAATTCTCTTCTTTTCCTTGAATTTCCTGTTAAGAGGATAGATCTACTTCGATTCATTAACTGAATCCTGGAAAGATCATATCAAGTCGTATCAGCGGAACATGGTTTTTGCTTAAGAGAGGGCAAATGGACAATGAAGAATGTTGTCAACTGTATTGTTATGAGGGGTATTGTGAGTATGTCACAGTTTAATCACTCAATGTCATCTCAAAGAATGGTGGAAGAAGGAGTGTGTGATGCACTTGAACTAGTTCCTATACCAGTAGGCACCAAAAGAGACACCGAAACAGGCACTGAACTTACAATGGACATATTCAACAGTGACAACTCATTTGAATCTTTGTATGATGGTGGAAAACAAGGAATGGATGGAAATGGAACATGCTTAAAAGTAACATTCCTTGGTTATGTTACAGGTGTGGGTGCTGAACTTTATATTCATAATCAGGTTTTATGGGTTAATAGTTCTCAAAATAAGCTAACTAATAAAGGATTTAAAGTGAGCATAGCTGTAAAAAGTTATAGGTGTGTAGATTATCTTGAGAATTATGTAAGGGGTACATTGTGTGTCAAGTTGTTGTGGGGTTCGTGTGAATACCCAATCTACATGAAGACTTTATTACTTAGGCAAGTTTTGGAGTCTTGTAAAAGGATGCGAAGGGCTGCCAGATTTGAATTATATATGTGGGTTGGGGTGAACTTGATCGAAGTATTGCTTTCGAGTTTCATGAAGACATAGATCAAGTGTTGCGTTTACATGATTCTCGAGGACAAGAATCTTTTGAAGCGGATGGTATTGATACGAGTCATATTGTAGTCAATAGAAGTCAAACAAATAATCAACAACAAGAAACTATTCTCTATATTCTTTCTAGTATAAATACTTAAATAGAGGTTCATTTCAGGGAGCTATTAATTGTGTAAAAACAGATTTCCTTTCTATCTCTATCTTTGATTAGTTGTAACAAACTATCACAAATCATTAGTCCATTAATTCGAAATTCTCTTCTTTTCCTTGAATTTCCTGTTAAGAGGATAGATCTACTTCGATTCATTAACTGAATCCTGGAAAGATCATATCATCTAGAAATTGAATCGACGTCGGATTTAGATTCATTGTTAAAAGACATTTCTACTCCTTTTCCCTTTTTGTGGTTAATAAATGAAATTAAAAATCCAAAAATTGTCTGTCATTTTAAATTTTCACTGCAGACCTGATTAACTTGATAAAGTTGTCTTACATTCTTTTTTATTAAGTTATCTTTTAGTATGCAAAATCAAAGTGGTTAATTCTTGCTCAAAAAAAGAGTGGCGGTTAATTATTGTTGAACTAGTTTGGTTTCTCATTTATTTATATAACATCAGTGATTGTTAAAACAAACAAGAGTTTCTGTGGTGTAGTGGTTATCACGTTTGCTTTACACGCAAAAGGTCTCCGGTTCGATCCCGGGCAGGAACATACTGTTTTTAATTACTTATATTTTTATTTTTTTCCCTCTTTTTCTTTCTTCTTAAACCCCTTATAATCCTGAACAAACACACTTTCCTCGTACTTCTTTCCTTAACATCATCAAATGTCGTTTTGGCGGCTATTCACCGCCGCCACAAAACCCCACCACTCACCATCCACAATCTCATCATTCAATTACTCAACATCATTCCTTATAACCAAAACCCCAAAATCCCAAAAGAAAAAACACAAAAAGAACAAAGATTCTCCTCGTACCAAACATGTCCAACACGAATCCGACAGGATTCCACATTTCGAAAAAATCCTCGTACGGGACAACCACTTCCGGTTTTTCTTAAAAACTAAGGATTATTTATCTAAGCAACCAGAACAAGTTTTGCAGCTTGATCTAGCTGGTAAGTTATATCGTGAACTAGGCTTCCCACGCGGTCGAAAAGTGTTGAAATATATACAACGATACCCGTTGGTTTTCGAAACGTATAGGTATGATAATGATAAGATATGGTTCGGGTTTACGGATATAATGGAAAGGTTTTTGGAAGAAGAGAAAATGATTATGGAGAAGATGGAGAAAGATAGGATTGAGGTTGTTAGGAAGCTGTTAATGATGAGTAAAGATAAACGGATTCCGTTAAGTAAGATATATCATTGTAGAACGTTGTTTGGTATAGGTGAAGATTTCCGTGATCGTGTGAGGGAGTATCCTGAGTATTTTAATACGGTTGTTGAGAGTGATGGGAAGAGGGTACTTGAGCTTGTGAATTGGGATCAGAAGCTAGCGGTTAGTGCGTTGGAGAAAGAGTTTATGGTTGATGAGGAACGTGTTAAGAGAGCGTTTCAGTTTAAGGTCAAACATGGGAAGTTGTTGGAGTTGGAGGGAGATGACGAGAAGAAGATGAATTTGTTGAATACGTTGCCGCTTGTTTCGCCGTATTCGGATGGAGGGAGTTTGGATTTGTGGAGTCTGGAAGCGGAAAAGTATAGAGTTGGGGTTATTCATGAGTTTTTAAGTTTGACGTTGGAGAAACGAGCATCGATTCATCATATTGTGGAGTTTAAACAGGAGTTGAGTTTGACCAAGCATACTTATGCGATGCTTTTGAAGCAGCCTAGGAGTTTTTATCTGGCTGGGACGGAAATGAACTGGGTTGTGTTTTTGAAGGATGCGTATGGGGAAGACGGGGTGTTGATAAATAAAGATCCTCTGGTTTTGTTTAATGAGAAGTTGTGTGAATTTGCAGACAAGCAGAAACTAGAACTCGAGTAACAATGCTGAGCCGCTTTATAGAAGGTATGTTTAAATTGTAGTTTGATCGATATACCACTTGCCATTACAGAGATGATTATGAAATTATGATCTGTTTATGGTTTTCTATCTCCTGTTTGCATTCATTATGTACAGACTGCTTACTGATTTTACTTGCATACGAAATAGATTGGTAATGAGGTCAGTAGTCACAGAATGTAGTAGCTACGGATTTGAAGAAAATCAACACAAGGCATTATGTGGATAGTCAGTTGCCGAAAACCCATAGCATTACTTGGATTTGTTTATGCTTTGTCTGCAGTAAAGATGAATAGCTGTGCGTGCTTTAATCTGTATTAAGACCTAGTACAGATCAATGTGTGCTCCTCATAAGATGGCACAATTTAATAAGCTTGAAATCAGCTAGAATCTCGTGTTTCAGGAGTACGATGTCAATTTAATGCTCTCAGGAAGTGATTTACGCTAGTCTCTTTGCTTATTTCTCAATAGCTATGTTGCTAGTATACAAAGGTATCCAATGAGCTAAGTAGATTTTAGGTGTCCGTATACATACATGTCTAAAACCAAAGATAATCTCATTCTGGTTTACTCTTATCGCGTGTGTCCGTATTAGTACAAGGAGCTGTTTGTTTGAGACTTAATAGGTTGAATGGAATGAATCTATTGTTCTGCATTGATATCGTTTGTTACTGATGGGTTTTTCTTCTGTTAGGGTTGATAGGAGACTAGTTAAGTAGATCAACTATATGACTTGCTAAAGGATTGGCCACGTTTTGCTTTAATATTCATTCGTTGGCAGCAAATATTACTTTTTTGTTTTTGCCTGATGTGTGTACCTGTGTTTACTTTTGAGTGTTATACTAGATTAAATAAGCCCGATCGATGCTGCTGTAGCCTGTAGTTGTCTGTTTTACTATTTTGGGACAAGGCACCTGGTTGATACAATCATACCAGTGAAGGCTTGTAATCTTTCTAAACTTCATGCATTGTGGTCATAAGGAGTTTTGGAACAATGTGTCTTATGCGATATCTGTCTGGACAGTATAAGTTTTTTCTATAAGAAATTTGAGTAATTGGTAAGTAGGTCATAGTTTTTTGTAGCTAGGACTTTGGGGTATGACAACTTATAATTCTAGCCTATGTTTATTGGTAGAGCCCAATGTTGCGAAGTAGAATCTTGTTTAATGATAGGATGACTTATGGAGCATGCTTTTAGCTGGGGATGGAACATTGAAGTTCTGACTAGTTATAGCATCATAAGTCTGGTCCAAATGGTGGCTAAAGTGTTTCAAACTACTGAGCACTGATCACATAGTTATACAGGTCTCATGGAATTTTTAGAAACTGACAAGGTGATAGGAGACGTATGGTAACTAGACAAAGTATACAGGACACATGAATCTGCCATTTATAGTTGTCTGTCCAACAGCGATTTTGGGGGCAATTCAACCTCTTATGGTGCTTTTAATTGATTACTCGTGTACCAGCAATTGATGCAATTCTTATGGTTTGTTTTCGTCAATGGTTTTGGTATGGGTTATAGTCACATGGAAGAGGGATCCTTCCTGTACTGGATCGCGGTTCGCGATCGGAGGTAGGTGCATCTGGGATCTCTCCGGTATGATGTACTAAGCTATGTTGAACGATGTACCAAATAGTAAAATATAAAAACAATGTTTTACACAAAACCCAAACATTTTCAATTTATAAATACTTTAGTACTTATCAAATTCTCATAACCAATAGTCAATTTAATAACATAATCAAAATTCAAAATTCCTGATGACATACAAAATATGAAAAAGTAATGTCCAATCTTTGTCATTTTCCTTTCTCATTATCACCAACATCCTCAACGAAAATTTTCCATTGCAGATCCTCAAGACGTGTACTTAGCATTCTTTTTTGGATTAATGTTCCACTATTTGTTGGGTCCTATATACTTTGTAAATATATAAAATCGTGATATAAGTCATGTTTGAATGAACAAAAACTAACTTGTCTGCTACTCTGCTTGTATGTTATTCAAGCAATTTCTTTTCATACTGTGAATAAAGGAATAAGTACACTTTGTTTGTGCCGAAGAGCTACTGATTGGTTGTAATAGTACTTTTTGCCACCTCTGCTAATTCATGAGTTTCTGACCATAACTCCACCACTAATCGGTGGCATTCATTGTTACCACATCCATTTGAGCTCCTGATAATGCTTAAAGCCTCTTCTTTTGAAATATAGCAAATTGTTCTCTTAACAACCGTTATATAGCATCATTTTCGGCTATTCTTTCCGACCCTTCATCACCCAATTGCAACTTCTTTATCTAGATTCGGAGCTTTTCTTGGGATTTCGTTGGGTGGTATCAAAATAACTAGTTTCATGAATCCGAGAAGATAATGCAGAACCCATATAATGTAAGGAATTGCCATCTTTTCCCGTCTAGCCAACACAATTTTCTCAACACCAGAGTAATAACAACTTTCAACTTATTATCCTCAGTCTTCGGTCATTCCATCTAAATTATATTACTGTATTATATACCCTTTTCAACCTCCTTTCCAGCTTTGAAATTTGGCGCATTGTCGGTCACAACTGAAAGAGCTATATGGGAAAATTGCTGTTATTCTTTGGGCGTCGAAAATTTTGTGTTGGCTAGACAGGACAAGATGTCAATTACTATTTTGTTTGAGGTTTGCATGATCTCCTCGGTTTTACAATACACGTTATCTTGCTAATCTAGTAATCAGCCGCGACCCAACAAAAGCTTCGAGCCTAGATAAAGAAGTTATACTTGACGTTAGAATCATCTGAAGGAATAACTGAAAATGATGCGGTAGATCTTTTTCATTTCACATGAAAAGGGGGCTTTATGCATTGTCGGCGATTGGCGGTCGAGTTATGGTTCAGAAATTCCCTCAAGTAGCATAAGTTGCAAAAATAGTACTATGACAACTAATCAATAGCTCTTCGGACAAAGAAATTGGTGTATCCATTCCTATATTCATAGCATGTAAATAAATCGTTTGAATAAGAAATGGGTAGACAAGTTAGTTTTTGTCCATGTAAACGTATATAAGGGTCGGTCGTGAGGTTTTTGATGCCCGAGGCGAGCCGAATAAAATATGCCCCCTTATAAACAAAAAACACACGATTTTTTAGGGGTTTGGAACATAGTCAATTAAGCTAGGCGGCTCATCCCAACGCCGATTTTTATTTATTAAGTAAAACGTTACGATAGAAGGAAATAAACTTTGAATTACAAGCTCCGCCTATATCACCTAAAATGATGTCTTTGTGCGTTTCTTGAAGCAAATTCATTAATCTTGTCATAGGGGACATTTGCTAAAAACTACTTTATATACTCGATATTACCAAACCCGTTCAGCATCGCTTCACTACTTCAATATCTTTAATTTTGAAAAACTTCTTTCCGCGGATGCTATCGTGACTCGTATGGTTAATAAAATTTTGTATGCAAGTAAAACATGTGGAAACATATCCGATCTTTGTAAATTCCATGATTTCAATAGATCAAGTCCTTTCTCCATTATATGTTTCATTAGGCAACATCAAAATTTGTAACCCCATAAATAAGTCATTACCATCGATATCACAATCTTCATCATTTGTCAATGCAAATTCAAGATTCAAACAACATATCAAGTTGGCATTATCCAAATAAGCTAAATTTGATGCATCAAACATGAAACCAAAATTTGATTCAAAAGATTTCATTTGTTCAAATCTACTATTTAATTGTATTAGAGCCATATTAACTAAAACAAGAAAGTAATCGGTTTTGAATTGTTATTTAGCAGATTGTTGCTCTTTCGGTATTCGGGATCTCATCAAATTGTTTTTTTCTACAAGGAGCATGTTTTATAGTAAACCCAAGCTCAATATTATCATTGGTTTCCGCAATTAATTTAACTTCACTAATAGCATCGTCTAACCCAGTTTCCCTATATTTTTCAAAATAGTTAACCAATCTCTTTAAATTTTTTAGGGCAACATCAAGAAGCGTATCACTTAACTCTAACTTCTTACTAACTAAATTAATTTTATATAAAATATCATACCAAATAACCAAACTTAAAACAAATTCAAAACTGGACAATTCACCATTTATCAATGATTCAACATTTCTACACTTTATTTTCTTAAAAAAAAGTCTTAACAGCCTCTTAATAGACCAAAGCTCTTAATCTTTTAGAGCTTTTGGGTGTTAAGTGTGTTTGTTCTTTCTTTTTCATTCAGAGAGAGGCAGAGAGGCAGACACACGTAAAAACATCTAATTAGACCATACTTAAGGAGCATCTTAATGTCTCTAGTTGAGCTAATAAAACATTAAGCCGTTTTCTTAAAAAAAAACAATGTTACTTGATTCAGATTGATTCAGATGTGCGAATCAAATATTAGATTCAGAGCTTCTTAATAAACAAACCGCACCTTACTTTAGATAATATCAATATAGCTTTTTTTATTTAGGAAACTTGTGTTTTATAGCTTTAACACTTTTTGTATGACTTTCCCACCTAGTGACACACAATGATTACAACTTTAATTCATCAATATAATCAAGTAAAACACTCCACTGTTGGTAGAACTAGAGAAAACAATATATGTGGTTTGGCATGTTCCAAAAAATGGTTTTTGATTTATGACAAGAATTTGCCATATCACATAGTACTAGGTTAAGACAATGACACCCACATGACATATAAAAAGCTTTTTGGTTTATATCAAGTAATCTTTTTTGAACACCTTGATGTTTTCCGTTCATATTTGATCCATTATCATACCTTTGTCCTTTAACATATTTAATATCTTGATTAAGAGATTTTAAAACAACTTGCAACACATTAAAAAGACCTAGTTGTATCCTCTACGACCAAAAACTCTTCTATTTTTATATGAGTGATATTGCTTTGATTGCCTACAATGCCAATAGAAGAGTGTCGTAATCTTTTGAACACATTGATGTTTTTCCCTTCATATTAGATCCATTATCATAACTTTGTCCTCTAACATGTTTAATATCTTAGCATCTTGTAACACATTGAAAAGACCTAATCCTGTTGTGTCCGCTACGACCAAAAACTCTTCTATTTTTATATGAGTGATATTGCCATGATTGCCTACAATGCCAATAGAAGAGTGTCGTGTTCTCCAATAAAAATAGAAAAGTTCTTTAGAGTTTTTGCTTGTAGAGGATACAACACGATTAGGTCTTTTCAATGTGTTACAAGATGTTTTAAAATCTTTTGATCTAAATATTAAATATGTTAAGACAATGATATAAATAGGAACTATATGAAGGAAAACATCGAAGGTGTTCAAAAAAGATTTCCTTAAGTTTTTATATGGTCATGTGGATGTTACTGTAACCTAGTATTGATGTGTGTGGGTGTCACTGTCATAACCTACTATTATGTGATATGGTAAATTCTTGTCATAAAGCAAAAAAATCTTTTTTGGAACATGCCAACTATATGTACTGTTTTCTTTAGTTCTACCAAACGGTGGAGTGTTTTATTTGAATATATTAACGAATTAATGTTAAAATCATTGTGTGCCAGTAGGTGGGAAAGTCATATAGAAAGTGTTAAAGCTATAAAAACACAAGGTTCCCAAATAAAAAGAAAAAGTGAAATTATCTAAAGTAAGTGATGATGGACTAGTGTGTAGAAATGTTAAATCATTTATAAATGGTGAATTGTCAAGTTTTGAATTTGTTCTAAGTTTGTTATTTGGTATGATATTTTATATAAAATTAATTTAGTTTTGCATTTAAAAGGATTGGTTAGCTATTTTGATAATTATAGGGTAACCGGGTTAGACAATGCTATTAGTGAAGCTAAATTAATCGGGGAAACCATTGATATTGAGCCTAAAACGCGCTCATTTTAAGAAAAAACAATTTGATGAGATTCCGAATATTGAAAGAGATCAACAATATGCTAAAGAACAATTCAGAACCGATTTCTTTCTTGTTTTAGTTGATATGGCACTAATACAATTAACTAGTAGATTTGAACAAATGAAATATTTTGAATCCATTTTGGGTTTCATGTTTGATGCATCATAGTTAGCTTATTTGGATGATGCCAACTTGAAAGAATGTTGTTGTAATCTTGACTCGACAAATACAGATTGTGATATCGATGGCAATGACTCATATTTATGGAGTTTTAAATTTTTGCATGCGATGTTGCCTAATGTTTTACTTGGTCATCTATTGAAATCATGGTAATGACTCATATTTATGGCCTTGGTCATCTATTGAAATCATATTTATGGCCTTGATATCGATGGTAATGACTCATATATATGGCTTTGGTCATCTATTGAAATCATGGAATTTACATAGACGATGGACATGTTTCCAAATCTTTTACTTGCATACAAGATTTTATTAACCATACGAGTCACGGTAGCATCCGAGGAAAGAAGCTTTTTAAAATTAAAGATATTGAAGTCTTTTTTAAGGAGTACAACGTACAACGTGTCAGGCTGAACGGATTGGCAATATTGAGTATAGAAAGTAGTTTTTTAGCAAATGTCGACTATGAGAAGATAATTGATGAATTTGCTTCAAGAAACACACGAAGACATTGTTTTAGATGATATAGGCGGAGCTTGTAATTCAAAGTTTATTTCCTTGTATCGTAACATTTTGCTTAATAAATAAAAATCGGCGTGGGGATGAGCCGCCTAGCTTAGTTGACTAGGTTTCAAACCCCTAAAAAATTGTGTGTTTTTTGTTTATAAGGGGGTATATTTTATTCAGCTCATCCCGGGCATAAAAAACCTCAGGACCGGTCCTGCATAGAAGGACCCCGCAAAAGTGGGACATTAATGAAGAGAACTTAAACTTAGAAAAAGTACATGTCTTGAAGATATGCATTGAAAATTTGGGTTGAAGATGTTGGTGATAATGGGAAAGGAAAAAGGCAAAGGCTGGACAAAATGTTATATTGGCCCCTTAATATTGTTTGCAAGTTTACTGTTTTGGACTTTTAGTATTCCTACTTTCAGTAAATGTGGGTTTCATGGATAGTAAAGTTCCGAAGAAGATTTCCCAGCCTGCATTTTTCACTTTTGTATGGTATCTTTGTTTCAATGCTTAGAGTTTACCAAAAATAAATTGGATGTGGAAACATACTAACAGAATATGCCAGTCGTCTCCAGTTAATAAAGTTTTTATAGAAAACTTTAACCTCTCTCATTCACTTAAGCAATTCATTGCTATTTATTTTATGTTGTAGGTCCACCTAACACGGTGACTATGCAATATGTGGTTGAGTATAAAGTGGTGTACTTCAATGGACAATATGGTTGTGCACATTGATCTGGATCAGATTGAGCAGTTAACGAACTAGTTCATGGAGCAATGAGTGCATGGCAAACTTATTCGAGATGGACCCAGCCATAACTTCCAACCTGTGAAGAGTTAGGGAGCCGCGGGACCATGGAAAGATCTCAATGGGTGGGCCATAATGTCAAACTATTCCAGCTTTTGGACCCGATTTCATTCGTTTAGGACTCCAAAATCAGCCTTTTTAGTTCTTTAGGATTGCTGAATGCTTTTCTCCATTTGTTCTGAAAATCATGTAACATTAGCCAGTTTGGACATAGATTAAAGGTGATGAGTGTGCAGTATTTGGATGTGTAGCTGTACTTCATATTCTTGGCCGCCTATATAAAGCCTCATTTGTCTGAGATCGCTGCTGTTATGTTTACTTATTTTTTGAGTTAATTGCATTTTTGGTCCCTGTGGCATGGCAAAATTGCAGGCTTAGGACCCTAACTTTTGAAATTGCAGTGATGGTCCTTATTTTCAAGTTTTCGTTGCAAATTTGGTCCTTAGGCCGGGACCAAATCAGCAATTTGGCCAAACCACATGAACAAAAAATGCAACCCAAAAGGACCAAACATGCAACCTAAAAATAGGGACCATCACTGCAATTTTAAAAGTTAAGGTCCCAAACCTGCAATATGACCATACTACAGGGACCAAAAATGCAATTTACTCTATTTTTTTCTTTCAAGGTATGTGTAAACAACGAGTGGGCATATTGCCCGCGCATTGCGGCGGGGGCTAACTTAGTCTCGAGAGTCCAATCTATATGATGAGTTTTTGCAGTCTTTCAAGAGAGCAACAAATGCCAGCAAGTAGGCAACACTAATTATAGTACACCATTAATCTAACTTTAACATATTAATCAGCTAATTAGATGGATCAGTTAAAATAATAAACCATCTCATTT
>BQNB010075013.1:0-10434 GCA_026074375.1 Tanacetum coccineum | reverse complement strand
ACCCTTTTGACACCCCTAATATATTACATTTAGGTTGTATTCAGAAAAAGTTTTAGCAAGTTTGTAACCTCCTTAATTAGTCTGTCCAATAGTCTTAAACCATAGTTACCCAAATTAAAGAAAAATGCATATTAGCTGCAACAAAATAAGAAAACCGCAACAACAAACCTTGGTCTCCCTGAGTTGTCGACAAAAGAACAACATAATACACATGACAGTAAAAAAAATGGATACAAATAAAAGAACTTTATTTACCTTGAGTTACAATACGCGTTATCTTGCTAATCTAGTAATCAGCCGAGACCCAACAAAAGCTTCGAGCCTAGATAAAGAAGTTATACTTGACGTTAGAATCATCTGAAGGAATAATTTTTTGATGTCGTAGATCTTTTTAAAATTTCACATGAAAATGGGGCTTTATGCATTGTCAGCGATTGGTGGTCGAGTTATGGTTAAGAAATTCCCTAAAGTAGCATAAGTTGCAAAAATAGTACTATGAAAACTAATCAATAGCTCTTCGTCACAAAGAAATTGGCGTATGCATTCCTATATTCATAGCTTGTAAAGAAATCGTATGAATAAGAAATGGGTAGACAAGTTAGTTTTTGTCCATGCAAACGTATATAAGGGTCGGTCGTGAGGTTTTTGATGCCCGAGGCGAGCCGAATAAAATATGCCCCCTTATAAACAAAAAAACACGATTTTTTAAGGGTTTGGAACCTACTCAATTAAGATAGGCGGCTCATCCCACGCCGATGTCTATTTAATAAGTAAAATGTTACGATACAAGGAAATAAACTTTGAATCACAAACTCCGCCTATATCACCTAAAACGATGTCTTTGTGCGTTTCTTGAAGCAAATTCATCAATCTTGTCATAGTCGACATTTGCTAAAAAAACTACTTTCTATACTCAATATTGCTAACCCGTTCAGCTTCTCTTCACTCATCATACTCCTTAAATAAGACTGCAATATCTTTAATTTTGAAAAAATTCTTTCCGCGGATGCTACCGTTACTGGTATGGTTATTAAAATTTTGTATGCAAGTATAACATTTGGAAACATATCCGATCTTTGTAAATTCCATGATTTCAATAGATGACCAAGTCCTTTTTCCATCATATGTTTCATTAGGCAACATCGCCTATAAAATTTGTAACTCCATAAATAAGTCATTACCATCAATATCATAATTTTCATCATTTGTGAATTCGGATTCAAAATTCAAACAACATATCAAGTTGTCATCATCCAAATAAGCTAACTTTGATGCATCAAACAAGAAACCAAAATTTATTCAAAATATTTCATTTGTTTAATTCTACTGTTTAATTGTATTAGAGCCATATCAACTAAAACAAGAAAGTAATCGGTTTTGAATTGTTCTTTAGCATATTGTTGTTCTCTTTTGGTATTCGGGATCTCATCAAATTGTGTTTTCCTACAAGGAGCATGTTTTACAGTAAACTCACGCTCAATAATATCATTGGTTTCCGCAATTAATTTAGCTTCACTAATAGCATTGGTTTCCCTATATTTTTCAAAATAGCTAACCAATCTCTTTAATTTTTTTAATGCAACATCAAGAAGCATATATCACTCAACTGTAACTTCTTATGAACTAAATTAATTTTGTATAAAATATCATACCAAATAACCAAACTTAGAACAAATTGAAAACTTAACAATTCACTATTTATCAATGATTCAACATTTCTACACACTAGTTCATCATCACTTATGTGGTGAAAAAAGTCTTAACAGCCTCTTAATAGACCAAAGCTCTTAATGTGTTAGAGCGTTTTGGTGTTAAGCGTGTTTGTTTTTTCTTTTTCGTTCAAAGGCAGACAGAGGTAAAAACATCAAATAGACCATACTTAAAAGGTGCATCTTAATGCCTCTAGTTGAGCTAATAAAACATTAAGACATTTTCTTTAAAAAAAACAATAAAAACTTTTTTTATCCGGGAAACTTAATAAACAAACCGTACCTTACTTTAGATAATATCAATAAAACTTTTTTTATTTGAGAAACTTGTGTTTTTATAGCTTTAACACTTTCTGTATGACTTTCCCACCTAGTGACACACAATGATTTCAACGTTAATTTATCAATGTATATTCAAGTAAAATACTCCACCATTTGGTAGAACTAGAGAAAACAATATATAGTGTGGCATGCTAAAAAAAGGTTTTTGCTTTATGACAAGAATTTGCCATATCACATAGTACTAGGTTAAGACAATGACACCCACATGACATATATCTTTGGTTTATCAAGTAATCTTTTTTGAACACATTGATGTTTTCCCTTCATATTAGATCCATTATCAATGTATATTCAAGTAAAATACTCCACCATTTGGTAGAACTAGAGAAAACAATATATAGTGTGGCATGCTAAAAACATGTTTTTGCTTTATGACAAGAATTTGCCATATCACATAGTACTAGGTTAAGACAATGACACCCACATGACATATATCTTTGGTTTATCAAGTAATCTTTTTTGAACACATTGATGTTTTCCCTTCATATTAGATCCATTATCATAACTTTGTCCTCTAACATGTTTAATATCTTAGCATCTTGTAACACATTGAAAAGACCTAATCCTGTTGTGTCCGCTACAACCAAAAACTCTTTTATTTTTATATGAGTGATATTGCCTTGATTCCCTACAATACCAATAGAAGAGTGTCGTGTTCTCTAAAAAAAATAAAAGAGTTTTTTTTAGAGTTTTTGTTGTAGAGGATACATCACGATTAGGTCTTTTTAATGTGTTACAAGATGTTTTAAAATCTCTTGACTTAAATATTAAATATGTTAGAGGACAATGATATGATAATGGAACTTATATGAAGGGAAAACATCGAGGTGTTCAAAAAAGATTACTTAGAGTTTTTTATATGTCATGTGGATGTTACTGTAACCTAGTATTATGTGATATGGCAAAATTTTGTCATAAAGCAAAAAAACCTTTTTTGGAACATGCCAACTATATGTACTATTTTCTCTAGTACTACCAAACGATGGAGTTTTTTATTTGAATACATTAATGAATTAATGTTAAAATCATTGTGTGCCACTAGGTGGGAAAGTCATATAAAAAGTGTTAAAGCTATAAAAACACAAAGTTCCCAAATAAAAAAAGTGAAAATATCTCAAGTAAGTGATGATGGACTAGTGTGTAGAAATATTGAATCATTGATAAATGGTGAATTGTCAAGTTTTGAATTTGTTCTAAGTTTGTTATTTGGTATGATATTTTATATAAGTTTAATTTAGTTAGTAAGAAGTTACAGTCGAGTGATATGCTTCTTGATGTTGCATTTAAAAATTTAAAGAGATTGGTTAGCTACTTTGAAAATTATAGGGAAACTAGGTTAGACAATGCTATTAGTGAAGCTAAATTAATCGGGGAAACCATTAATATTAAGCCTAAAACGTGCTCCTTTTAGGAAAAAACAATTTGAAAGAGAACAACAATGTGCTAAAGAACAATTCAGAACCGATTACTTTCTTGTTTTAGCTAATATGACTCTAATATAATTAAATAGTAAATTTGAACAAATGAAATATTCTGAATCAAATTTGGGTTTCATGCATCATAGTTAGCTTATTTGGATGATGCCAACTTGAAAGAATGTTGTTTGAATCTTGAATATGCATTGACAAATGCTGAAGATTGTGATATCAATGGTAATGACTTATTTATGGCGTTTTTTAAATTTTTGCATGCGATGTTGCCTAATGGAGCATATGATAGAGAAAGGCCTTGGTCATATATTGAAATTATGGAATTTACAGAGAAGGACATGTTTCCAAATGTTTTACATGCGACCATACCAGTCACGGCTGCGGAAAGAAGTTTTTTAAAATTAAAGATATTGAAGTATTTTTAAGGAGTACGATGTGTCAAGAGAGGCTGGACGGATTGACAATATTGAGTATAGAAAGTAGTTTTTTAGCAAATGTCGACTATGACAAGATAATTGATAAATTTGCTTCAAGAAACACACGAAGACATCGTTTTAGGTGATATGGAGCTTGTAATTCAAAGATAATTGATATAAGGCTTATCGGGTTCGGGTCGCATCAACCCGACCCTACTGACACCCCTAATTGTATAGTAACATTTTACTCAATAAATAAAATTCGGCGTGGGGATGAGGCGCCTAGCTTAATTGACTAGGTTTAAAACCCCTAAAAAATTATGTGTTTTTTGTTTATAAGGGGGCATATTTTATTCAGCTCCTCCTGAGCATAAAAAACCTCAGGAACGGCCCTGCATAGAAGGACCCCGCAAAAGTAGGATATTAATGAAGAGAATTTAAACTTAGAAAAAGTACATGTCTTGAAGATATGCATTAAAGATGTTGGTGATAATGGGAATGAAAACAAAATTAGGGGTGGAAACGAGCCCGAGCCGAGCCGAGCCCGAGCCTGCCAGAGCTTGAGCTCGGCTCGTTTATATATATAAAGCTCAAGCTCGGGCTAGAGCTCGAGCTCGGGCTCGTATCGAGCCTCATATCTTGAGCTCGAGCTCGGCTCGTGAAAATTTTCACAAGCTCTAGCTCGGCTCGACTAATTTATATGATGTGTTAAAGAAAACAAAGTTCAAATGGAGCTCGGCTCATTAATCTAACAAGGCTCGAGCTCGCTTACTTAGTTTAAGCTTGTTTATACACAATTATGCGTATGAAAAGTATATATACGCATGTATTTTTAGGGCGCGTTTAGGCTCGCGAACCTACTCGATCCTTTTGTAAAAAGCTCGGGCTTGAGCTCAATAATTAAATGAGCCCAAACTTAGGCTCGCGAACCTACTCGATCCTTTTGTAAAAAGTTAGGCTCGCATGTATTTATCACTTTTGTATGGTATCTTTGTTTCAATGCTTAGAGTTTAAGCATTGTAAATTTACCAAAAATAAATTGGATGTGGAAACATACTAACAGAATATGAAAGTCGTCTCTAGTTAATAAAGTTTTTATAGAAAACTTTAACCTCATCCACTTAGCAATTCATTGCTATTTATTTTTTGTTACATAAATAAACAAAGTTCATTGTGTGACAAACTATTTTATGTTGTAAGTTTTTTCATCCCTTTTGATTCCCTCGCAGTTAAAGTCTCGGGATTTTACCATTTTTTGATGTTATGTAATTCTTTTTGTTGACTCTATTGTACTTTAAGTTTCTAGTGTCTTGCTAGACTCTTTTTTATATATATTCCATCTTTGCCGTTAAAAAAACCTAACACGGTGACCATGCAATATGTGGTTGAGTATAAAGATGGTGTACTTCAATGGACAATAATGGTTGTGCACATTGATCTGGATCAGATTGAGCAGCTAACGAACTAGTTCATGGAGCAATGAGTGCATGGCAAACTTATCGGAAATGGACCCAGCCATAACTTCCGACCTGTGAAGAGTTAGGGAGCCGCAGGACCATGGAAAGATCTCAATGGGTGGGCCATAATGTCAAACTCTTCCAACCTTTGGACCCAAGTTCATACGTTTAGGACTCCAAAATCAGCATTTTTAGTTCTTTAGGATTGCTGAACGCTTTTCTCCATTGGTTCTGAAGATCATGTAACATTAGCCAGTTTGGACAATCATACAGATTAAAGGCGATGAGTGTGTAGTATTTGGATGTGTATATGTACTTCATATTTTTGACCGCCTATATAAAGCCTCATTTGTAAACAAAAGATCACTGCTGTTATGTTACTTATTTCTTTCTTTCAAGGTATGTGTAAACACTAAACACTATGTTAACTTTTATTTCGGGTTAGAGCTCATTAGTATATGGTGAATGGTGAATCCTTGATAATATTGTAAATGGTTAACCTCAATGATAATGTCGAGATCGTTAGGTTGATGTTTTGCAGCGAATTCGCCTATTGTTTGATGCAGGGTTGGTCACTTTAGTTGCATATTTTGTCTATAACCTGCATACAACAAAATTTGATGAGAAATGAGATATAATCTACCCACGGTGAGATAAAAATACTTTCTAAGTTGATTTTTATTTGCATTATACATTCTATTGTTAACCAAATAATAAATATTATATGAGTTGTTTTTATTTTCGGTATGTGCATATCAAATTTAACTTTGTTGTTAGCATGACTGATTTCATTTAATATCTGCACCAATAATGTTACTCTAGAGTCCAGATCGGCTAAGGCAAAATATATAGAAACAAAGACGAGAATAGTTGAAAGTGTGAATATCCGAATTAAGAATATTTTTTGTTAAAGTTAATAAGCACCTCTCAATGTGCTTAAAATAAGCCACAAGAATTCCAAACAACACAAAAATGTTATATACTCTAAAGAATACGCAATAAGCTAATAAGCACTTTAAATATGCAAATGTCACACTCCCTCTAAAGTCTAAATGATGAGTGAGATACCTAGGGAAATTACTACATGTAGCTTTGAAGGAATGAAGTTTTTAATCAATGACTTGATACAAGTTTGAAGCTATATTTTTTCTCCATTAAGGTGATATAAATTTCGGTGTTGCTGATCAAACATAGGGTTTCTGTGGTGTAGTGGTTATCACGTTTGCTTTACACGCAAAAGGTCTCCGGTTCGATCCCGGGCAGGAACATATTATTTTTATTTTTATCCTTTTATTTGTTCAACATGGAGGTATACGCTCTGGAGATCTGCGCCTTGCGGTTTACATCCAACGAGGTTTGTAACCCGCGCTCCGCTGTGGAGCGCGGGGTTTTCCGGTTTTGTTACAACAATTGGATAACTCTATATGTGTGAAACATCTTTACAAATTCTAGCAACACTTTTTTGTACAATTAGAATATGATCAAAGAATAATGCTACACAAACTACATACTAACAAAATAAAATCTGTATGCAAATTTATCTACACCTTCGGGTCTTTCTTCTTCTTATGAATATTGATCATGACTTGTTGCAGCTCTGGGAAAACCGTTATGAGTATAGGTTCAAGTAAACTGTACCCAAGTGGCTCTAAATACACTGCAGACTGCAATTTTTTCATTGTTACCTTAGCTTATGCGGTTCCTGGTATTGATTCCTGCGGTTCCACACATTTTGCACAACCAAGTCTTCTGCAGTTGATCCTACAAAAGTTTCAAATAAAATACGTGTGAGATGAAATGTGCTATTGCAGCTAGATAGGTTGGTAGTAAATCACTTGAATAACATAAACCACAAAAGGGTCAATGAGTTGTAAAACTACAAATCTGTTCCATTTTTTCCTCTATGCTTCTCGAGTTATTAATATAAATCACTTGAATAACATAAACCACAAAAGGGTCAATGAATTGAACTTGTTGTCAAAAACAAAAACATGTAGATAATGAGAAAAATGAGTTATTCTACATAGTTACATCTGACACAGCATCTGCTCATTGCAAATGACAAAATCTTAATGATATGGTAAGTGATGTAATCATGTAGAATAACTCATTCTTCTCATTATCTATTTCTTTAAGTAGTAATTAGCTTTAGTAGTTCTTATACTTAGCTTAATGACTGACTCAGTTGTCTATCATCCTGAGCCTTGTGTATCAAATGTACTAATATAACTTTTATACTCTTATTCAATTATCTAATAATGTCTAAATATCATGGAACAGAAAGTGTTGCAAGATCGGCCTACCTCACACGACCCATTTTCACCCACAATATAAGCTTACCTGATGAGCATTCTTTCGGCTATCAGACAACACAACCATCCATGGCTCTCTTGTTCTGCTCCTCTGCTTCCATTGTGGATCTCTCTTTGTTTTTCACTATTTCATTTTTGAATTTTTTGTTTAGCTTACCTATCCGTAAGTTTCATATCCTCATACGTACCCTTGTTATCCACCATCGTAGTGGCTCTGCTCTACCTGAGGCTAAACAGATTCAAAACGTCAATCCACCATATGTAGTGGCTCTGCACCACTAGAGGCTAAACAGATTCAAAAACGCGAATCAACAATTTTACCCCGCCAAGGATAGGGGAGCCAATCGGAAAAAAGGATACGCCTGCCGTGGCTGCAAACATGTGTGTGCATAAGCGAAGACAAATGTGACCTGGCATGCTCTTTTATCCCGTTATTTGTTTTCCCAAACACGTGCATAGACATTTCATAAGGACAATGCAGGTAACTGTATCCAAGCAGAAACGAAAACAACAAATAAAGAGCAGGCAGTGCCGATGTTTTGTGACCAAAGCCAGAACATCACATCATTTTCTACAGCTTATATCATTTTAATAACGCAAACAAATACCTAAATTTGAAACTTTAGAATCAAGTACCTTGATAAGCCGTTGCCTGAATCAAGCGATCCCCAAAACCGTTAAAAAGCACAAAGCAATAAGCGAAGAAACGGGAGTTAGAACAAGCCCATTGGTCACAACCGACAATAATTAAAACAATGAATATAAAAAAGCATCAGCAAAGCAGGTATCAGCAAACGCACGCATTTAACCTCAAAAGTTATAAAATGATTTCAGTTTTGGATCGCCATAGTTTGATTCAATTTCAAGCCACTAAAATTAGATGGTTTGCGTTTCAGGGAAAGAGAGAGAAGGTGCAAGCCCACAAACCCCAATATAGTCTACAATCAGGCACATCAATCCTAAGTTCCTAACTACTTATGCTCGCACACTACTGAAATGTCACTTAACTGCACATTATTTTCCCCCTCTCTAAATAGAAGAGAAACAAAAATATAACTGAAACACAAACAAAAGTGTAGAGAAAAAATAACAATACACACATATATATATACCTGCAATTTATCAAGATATTGAGGAATACCAGCCACTTACGGCGGGTTTCTTTTGACTCATCATCTCTACCATTTCGCTCAAGAAATGAATCATCCCTAACAATTAGCAAAACACAATAAGGGATTATATGAGCTGAGAACAATTACTATTATCAACATATAGTCCTATATTATAATTTTTTAAAAAAATCCACCTATTCTAGAAACATATAATCTGATATGAATAAATCAACCCATCTCTTACAAAAAAAGCTATAACAAACCCGAGATAAGATAATTTGTAAAAAATGATACTAACCTCCTCGTTTCCGATTCTCCATCCCCCCAAGCGTGCCTATCATCTTCATAACCAACATAAAAAAATATCACTTTTATTATTAAAAAGACGACAAAACAATATTACAGTCATTCAATATTTAAACCAATAATAAATCCTAAAAAACGTACCTGTTCATCGATGGATCTATAAAGAAATGCATGCAATCTAATTGTGGTGTGTGTGTTTTAAGCTGTGTGTTTAAGCGGTGGGATGGTTATGTGTGTTTTAAGCGGTGGGATAGGAGAGAGAGAAAGAAATAGAGATATGAAGTGGGGGAGAAAGAGAGAGGATAAAGAAAGTGGGATGTGATATGTGTCTTACCACCGAAGAAGGAAAAAAAAAGGGTGGATACCAGGGTTCAACCGTCGGGTTCCTTTCCGGTGACGTATTCCGCGGGTTTGAACCCGGTACCCTCCCGGAATTAATATACTATAGTATTAAAGAGCAAGATTTGAATCCCAAGACACTCATTAATGCTTACCATTAAAACCCGGGTTGACCCACCGGAAAACCCACGGGTCCCGGCGGTTTCCGGTGGGTTGACCCGGCCCGACATTTTTTTTAACATTTTCAAAAGCCCCCCCACGCTCTTTTTATTCGTTTTTTCCCTTTTTTTCTAAACATTAAAAAAAACCCTCATGCTCTTTTTTATTCGGTTTTTTTTCAAACATTTAAAAAAAAACCCGAGCTTCGCAGCGGAGCGCGGGTTTACGTTTTTTAAAAAACATATTAGACCCTCCCCCCCCCCCAACACTTCTTATTCGTTTTTTCCCACATTTAAAAACTCGCGTTTCCGCGGTGGAACGCGGGTTCAAAACCTCGTTAAATGTGCATTTAAGGACCTCGGGTGAATAATCTTACCAATTAATAATATAGTATAATATAGTTTGATCAAGATTAATGTGCTTTGATCTACTTCATAATTTTTTCTTTTAATTGGCCACATTTTGCTTTAATATTCATTTATTCGCCCCTGATTACTCCTTTTTTGGTTGGTTTCTAACATTAATGTTTAACTATTTGGGATTACATACTTTGCAACTTTGTTGGCAGAGATAAAAAGTACTCAAAGGTTTTTACCTCCCTAAACATCACCATGGTGTTTGTGGTTTTTCTGTTTGGTTATGGGGAGTTTCAGATCGAAGGAAGATGACTTATCCAGGATTTCGACATCGATCTATGTTACGAATTTTCCGGAGTTTTATTCTGCTAAAGAGTTGTTTCATGTTTGCAAACAATATGGGCATGTTGTTGATTCGTTTATTCCTGCGAAGAAATCTAAAGATGGAAAACGCTTTGGTTTTGTGCGTTTCATTAATGTCTTTAATGTGGATCGA
>BQNB010075012.1:4816-31606 GCA_026074375.1 Tanacetum coccineum | reverse complement strand
TAGATATTAGTGGTTCTAATATCAACAAACCTGAATTGGCATTTGAGGTCTATCATATACTTCCTACAATCCCAATTCCCCAAAAGTCACGAAGGTAGGGCATCCAAGTTGTAGTTATTAAACCCTAACTATCATAAAGACATGTCTATAACCTAGATAGATTATAAACCCTCTCTGGAAGAGTTCCTGAGCTTTTTAAGTATTTAATGTGATAAAGGCGGTAATCATATTAATTCCTACACTAGGGATAGATGCCAACTTATCCTAGTACCCTGTTGATCTTAAGTTCAACACGTGAGCCTAATAAGAGGATTAACATGATCTAAACCACCCTCAATAATACCAAAACTCAGGGATTAATGACAGACAATAAGGATATATAATTCAATTGATAAATAAACGAGAAACATTCACAACATCAGTAAATTCATAACTAGGCCAGCACTAGAAGTGCTTAGCCACTCATAGCAACAACAAGGTAAGAAATAATGAAAGAGATCTTGGATTGAACCATCATAATTCTTACAAGATGTGTTTATGAATGATTAATACAAAAAGTAAGATAAGTGACTTCTCCCTTAGACTACTGGTGGAATTCTTCGACTTCTGGAAGCTTGTATCGCCCCTTGGTTCTGTGTTTTAAGGGTTGATGTCGAATGTGTAAAATGAGGGCTATATTTATAAGTATCGAATTGGTTACGGCGTAACTAGTGAGTTGTGTTACAGCATAACTATGCTGATGTGGGCTTCCAGGATATAGGCAAAAAATAAGTTACGACGTAACTGTAGAGTATTAGTTACGCCGTAACTATGACTAGGATGAGTCATCCTTCTTTAATGTTGCAGGTTACGGCGTAACTATGACGAAGCATTTACGCTGTAACTGTGGTGATGACTCATTTCTTCATTAATTTGGTTATGGCGTAACTCTTGCAGGGTGGTTACGCCGTAACTGGCCTTGAGATCCTTCATTTGCTTACTTTCCACGTCCAAATCTCGCGTCTCTTGCTCCTTTGCTCGAATTCTTTCTGTAAATGAAATATGAAGTAATTAAGTATCATTTTCAAACATTTATACAATAATTACAAGTATTTTGATAGGAATTTTGATACTAAAAAGTATTAACTATTTGATGTTATCATCATTCATTACTTTTATATGTTAATTAACTGTTTGTTATGTATTTTTTGTTATCATGAGCTGATTTAAGAGCTTATAAGCTCATGTGATGTTGTTTGTGCAGTTGTGCAGTGATAGGGGAATGTAATGGGCAAGTGGTCTACGAGTTTGGACTATTTATAGTGTCTGTCTAAGTGTACTTGTGTTTGCGAATTGTTGACTCTATGAGTTTAATGATTAGGGGTGTTTGGGACTGCTTAGTTTCGTGTCTTTAATGTGCCTTTGCTTATTTTGTGATAAAATAAGCAGTTTATGTGATAATTTCTAACAAATTATTATTATATAGAGTATTATTGTAACTTTTACAACACAAGCAAGGTTACGCTTTTTTCATTGACTATGTTTTTATCTTGCAACGTAAAAACATAGCATTGGCTGGAATTGACAATGGTCCAATGACACTATTATATTTTTAGTTTTCATCAATATGTAGACATGGTTAACCTTTCAAAAATGCTTAAGTCATGCAAGTCTAGAAGCCACAGTGCAACTTGAACACGAATTGCTCAACAAGGATATAAGGTTCTCTTGCTGGAAATGTCGAAGTAGCCATTGGACAATGTGTGTATTCAACTTGGATCTATTTTCTTTTTTTTCAGTAGCCATTATGCAGCAGTTCAAGAATGACAATTGCATAAAGAATGTTTATCTGAAATAAATAATTAGAAAACCACCAATTTTTAGTTGTGGGGTAGGCGCTAAAATTATTTACAACCTTCTATTTTTTTGGAAAATTTTAGGTTTCATTTTTATATTTAAGGTAACATATAGTTTGTGTATTTATTGGTCGTGTGTGCATATTCGTAGCTTAATGCAACTCTTTCACTTTTAAAAACTGATTTTTTCAAGAAAATGCATGAATGGGCAAAACGGATATTCCTATTATGCAAGGATTCCAGCCTACCTCAACCTATAGTGTTGCAAGCAGTAGAGCAAGATGTGCGACGTCAAAGATCTTAGGATGTGGTGGAAGTTTGAGTCGACTGCTTGGATTTGTGGGATGAAATAGGAATGGTCAAAAAATAAATGGTCGAACTATCCACAATGGTTAGTATTTCGTACCTTATATTTTGCATGCCTCATGTGTTCGTGTTGTAAACATTATGTTTGTAATTATTCAAATAAGTTAGAACACAACATTCGCACTTCATGCATATGTATATACAATATTAGAATCACAACTGCGGTGCAAACTAGACGGCGAGGTGAGAAAAATATGTATTTTGTGTGTGTGAGTGTGTTGTGAGATATGTTTCATTTTATGTAAGTTTATGTAAGGTATATGTAAATAGTAAGAAATTACTAATAATCACCACGATACTAAATGTAGTGAAACATGATGGAAAGCAATACTAATCCATATGTTAAATAAAGTGAGATTACATCTGTACATCTAACCCCCATTAAGAAAGATCTACAATTAGGGTTAATAAGTCAAAAATTAGGTGACACCGTCTTAAAGGTGATAAACTTCATTTCTTCAATGTTGCTTGGTTGGACTCAAAGATTCTTGAACAAACAGGGAGTATCTTTGAGACCTCTTGGTGCAAGTTAATCTCAAAAAAAGTGTGCATCTTTTTTTGGCGTTTGTATCATAGGAGAATCCCAGCTCGAATAGTCCTGGACAACATGGGTATCGATTTACATTCGGTCTTATGCCCTTGTTGTGAGGAGTCAAGTGAATCGTTGGATCAGGCTTTGTTACATGCCCGAAAGGTTAAGCCGGGTATGGGATTAGGGTGTTTGAGTGATGGGGGTGTAGGTGATAAGTGTAAAAAATACACATATCCATTGATTACCTAAAATAAATTAATTAAACCCAAAACAGACCAATAATGGCAAAAATTATGCTTGTATTTGTGTTTTGTGTGTGCAGGGTATGGATAAGTCAAAAATGCAAGGAAAACAGTCAAAAAGACGTGCCAAGGCACGGACCGAGAATCGAAGAGTTCAATAAGAAGCACAAAGATTCAGAAGCGAAGCCAGAAAAAGAAAAGTCATATTGCCTCAGTCAAATCCAGTCAAAGATGGTCAATAAAAGTCAACAAAACCCAAATCCCTAGCCCATGTCCTTTTATAACAACCACAAGGGCCAGTCTTGTAAATTCCCGAAAGTTATTTATAACTAAAAAAAGTTTGGAAAGCAAGGCAAGAGGCTAGAAGGATCCAAGGCAGCCTATAAATAGGGCCTCACCTCTCACACATACGGAGAGAATCGAGTTTTTTTTAGTAATTTTTAGTTTAGCTTGAATTCGTATTTTTCTTAAATGTAAATTTTCTTTTTTAAAGTAATGTAATCAGTTCCTTTAATTAATGAAATTCAGTTTTTAGAATTTTAAATCTCATTTTTAAACTCTCATTTAAAGTCATAAGCTCTCTTAATAAGCTAAGTTGTCTCAAGAAGCTAATAAGCTCATATTAAGCTCTTTCAGTCTATAAGCTGAAATAGAGCTTGTTGAATTCAGTATTAATCTTATCTAAACCTTAAATCAGTTTAATCTTACATGGAATTTCTTCCCCCCTTATTGGATTAGCTTTAGGAAGGGGATCTAACTTGGAGAGATCCCAACGGAACTTATACACTAGCTTATAATAAAGCTAGGGAGCTTGTAGTTGCCCTTAATTTTGGTACCTTTTGTTTAGCCTAAAGGTTGAAGTAAACTTCTATCTTCATGACTCTCATAATTTCAGTTTTATAGTCTTAGTTATAGCTTTAATGTTTACGACTGCTTATTTGGCTTTTTCTCTTTGCTTAATAGTGCTTAATTAGTTTTTTTTTAATTTAGCAAATATTCATAGTTGCTAATCTGTTTTTGGATTAAATTAGTTTAGTCTTCGTCTTTCATATATGTTGTCTTTAATAAACTACTAAAACCAAAAAAAAATTTTAGAAAAATCGTATTGATCTTAGATTAAGGGCTTATTGAGTTGTTAAGTTTTGATAATTAAGTTTGTTTTAAGCTAGTTTTTATCTGGTATTCAGTACTTGTTCATTAGATTCCTTTTAAAAAGCTTCTCTCAAACCTGTCATAGTCTTTATGAATGGGGTGTTTTGACTTAAGATTGTTTTGACCATCTAAAGTCAATAATTTGTGCAAAACCTTTTTTAGTTAGCTTTGGATTTAGTATTTAAGCATTAGGTAATGAGCTTTTCATACATTAGCTTTAACGAATTTAAAAGATTTGAGCTCATATTATTATGTTTCAACAGCACCGGGGTTCATTTTCTTAGAATTTAACTTGTGAAAAATTTTGATTTAAGCCCTCTAGGCTTAGATCTGTTTGCATCTTGTTAGATTACACTCTAACTTGAGTGGTGTTTTAGTGCTGGATTTCCTTAGGAAAATCTGCACTCTTGGTTATATTTGTGCAAAAGGGCACCAAAATACTAACAAATAAGTTGTACTGCTGATACTTTACACCTAGAAGTTCTAACAAAAAGTTAGTACTGCTGAGTCTTAAGCCCAACAAATTAAGCCAGCAAATTAGGATCTTTATCAGCTATACTCTTCTTAGCATCTTTATAGTTTAGTTATAGTTTAATATAGATTAGGGCTTAAATTCAATTTTATAGGCTTATTTCATAGCTTATTTTTGGCCCATCCTTTATTGTCAAAAGTTCACAAAGCCCAAAAACCAGAGGACTTAGGTAATTTAAGGTTCTTAATTTGTTAATTTAGATTATGTGTCTGAGATTTTAACTAGCTTATATAGATAGATCATAAGTAGTTTATAAGTCCTTAAAGATTTGTGTCTTTTGTTTTGCCCTTTAAGTTTTTAGCTTATTTGGATATTTTTAGCTTATTAACTTAGGATTCTGAGGTTTGCTTAGTTCATGCTCAATTTTAGTTGTTTAAAAGTACTTATAGCTTAGATTTCTTTGCATTCATAGATAGAGCACATCATAAGCTTCTTAGAACACTTTTCCTTTTCTAATGATGCTTAAATTGAGTTATTATAGCAACACTGTGTTTTAGTAAACATAGCCCAAACCCCTAGTTTCTGTAACAGCTTATTAAGAAGCTCTTTTAGAGCTTATCTTTTGGTTTTCAGACCATAGTATTTTTGTTTTAAAGAAGTTTCTCCCTAGTTTCCTTTACAACTTTCTCTTTTTAATGTTTTGGTTTATCTAAGCCACTTTTCAAATCTCACCTTAGTTCGGGCCTTGTTGGACTTTAGTTGTTATCGGGTTAGATCCTCAGGGACTATTCTTGTAATTTTTCTGTTTTAGTTGTTTCTTAGTTAATCTTTGCCCGTTAAGTGTTTTAGCCCCGTTAGTCCTTGAGTGTTTTACACAGTTAGTCCTTAAGATTAGTTTTATTTAGTTTTAATTAATAATTAGGGTTAGTCTTAATTAGTCTTTAATAAAAAGATAAAATTAGGGCTTTTATTTTTAATAATTTTCGGCACTTTTTCTTTATTTAGTGAAATTTTAGTTTACATTTTTGGGGATTAAAATTAGTTTACTTGCTTAATTGTCATAATTTGTTGCTTCTTATTTAGTAATAATAGCTTATCCAAAATATCTTTGCTTCATTCAAATCAGAATCCGAACTAGAACGTGGTTTCAATTTCACTAGTCGTTGGGGAAACGACCCGGGTGATCATACTTACCCGGTTTAATATACGTATTATCTATTATATTATATATATTTTTGAGTGTGAATTTTATCAAGGGTAACTTGGTAATTTTCTTAATTACTCTTTTAAAGTATTATATTTTATAAATATTTTACGTGTATAAAACTACTCAATCAGTTTTTGGCGCCGCTGCCGGAGACTAGTGTTTAAGATTCCTTCGTTTTGTGCTTGTTGATTTGGTTTGAAGATCCTTTCACCCTTGAAAGTTTTATTCTTGTTTTTATAATTCAAAAATCCAAAAAAAAAATCATAAAATATAAAAAGTAAAAAATATATTTTATTTTTCTTTTTAGTATAAGTAAAAGATAAAAAAATATAAAAATCAAAAATATAAAAAAAACTTCTTTTTTAAGTAAGAAATAAAAGTCACCAATTGGTAAAAATACCAAAATATAACATTCTCAACGGAGGTGTTATCATTTCAATTTCCGGTGAACTTGTTGGTTCCCAAATCGAATTAAAGATTAAACACTTACCATTTGTGTCTCTACAAAGTACGGCTCACCTTGAAAAGCAATTTTCAAGAGCTACCGTGAAGTAGTTGATTATTTGGTTTAAGTCTCTTTCGTGTAACCGTTAAAATTCATTGCTAAAAAAAAAAATTAGTGTAAAGTTTTGCTTTTTTAATTTTTAGTTTTTCCTTTTATGCGCACTCGTTCGCAATCTCGAAGACGTCGACAACAACAAAATCTTCCGGTTGAACCAATTGTTGAACAAAACGTTGTTCCAATGGCCGACAATCGAACGATGGCCCAAATGTTACAAGCACCCATCGAAGGGTATGAAGATGCTATAGTTGTTCCACCGATTAATGCAAACAATTTTGAGCTTAAACAACCTTTAATCAATCTTGTGCAAAGTAACAAATTCACGAGTAGACAAGATCCTCACAATCACCTTTGATTTTTTAACAAAGTTACTTCAACGTTTAGATATCCCGAAGTTCCGAACACTTCGATAAAGCTTTTGCTTTTTCCTTTCTCTCTAGACGGTGAAGGACACGCTGCATTGGTTTAGACAAGGAACCTCCTAGATCAATTCTCACATGGGACGACCTTGTTTCAAAATTCATAAACCAATTCTTCCCACCTTCAAAAACAACATACATACTTCGAAACAAAATCGCCAATTTTTTCAAGAACCAAACGAAACTTTAATGATGATGGGGCAACGTTTTAATGGAAATCCTTCGTCAAAGGTCCTCATGGCTTTTTCTAACTTCACCAACTCGATACTTTTTACAATTCTTTAAATTCCAATACATCAAGATGCCTTAGATTCCGCCGCGTTAGGTGGCAATTTCTTAGACCAGATGCCTCAGAAGGTTTTAGCGATTATTGAATGCGCAAGTCAAAAGTTCGTTACTCAAGGGAGTAGTGACTAGTGATTCAAGAGTGAGTTCGGATGCTCCTCTTTCTAATTCTTACCTTCTAATAATTCTTTTCGAATGCAACAAATAGCCGTTTTTCGAGGATTAAGTTGGACCTATCAAGAGGAACCAAATGGATGAATCAATTGGAAAGCTTTAGTTGGTTATACTCCTTAACCGTCAAAGCAGTTGAGGAAGTATTTGTGTTATTGTGGGTTCGAATACAATTTTAACACATTGTCCGTTAACTCGAGTGGAAACGATTTTCCCACTTTTTCTTGACAAATCCAGCAATTTCAAAAACATAACCGCATAGCGTTTGGGTATTTTTCTCCAAAGAATCCAAACCTTCCAATTTGAAAGTCCAATGAATAACCACGCGGTTTTATCAACCGATCTGCTCCAAAACTACAAAACCGGTACCAGGTAACCAATTATAATTTCAATCAAAACCGCTTGGAACATATTTTAACCAACCGTCTAAACAAATCAAAGAGTCGTTTACCAAGCCCCACCATTAACAACCACCAACAAATCAAACTTTTGATATAATCAAGCTTTCACCTCCCGTTTCACAAACTCAAGGTGTATATCTAAAACGGTTTTTGAAAAAGTTATGCTAAAGCAAACGATGCTAATATGAACTACATCTTGCAAATGTGTTGGATAATTTTCTAAGAAACCAAAATAATTTTCAAGAGTTTACAAAGATTCTCAAATGATACAGATGATTTTTAGAAATGATGCTCAGTTCATGCAAAAGTTCATCATTGCAAACAACCATCAAGTTCAAGTTCTTTACCAAGCAATACATTCCAACCCTTGGATCGAAGCAAGGCAAATTACCAATCGTTAGTGGTTGTTTTTTCGATGGACCATCCAATTACCAACCGACGGTGGGTGGAAAGGAAAGTTGATGCGTAAAACAAAAGGATACGGAGGCTACCATAGCACCAAGACATCCAACCCCGCCATTGGTCCAGAAAAAAACCATAAGATTAAAGAATCAGTCGAAGAGCCTCTTTAGCTCAAAAAGACCGTAACCTAATTTGCCTTACCCTTTCGAGGACTCAACCAAACAAAAGAATTCGTGAAAAGGTTGGATATCCTTAGCTTTAAAGTTTATGGAAATTCTTCCGTATTCTTTTATTTTGAGCTAAGTTACGCTGGATGCTCTCATTCATATGCAAAGGTTTGCTCCGATGTTTAAAAAGATGATTATAACAAGACAAGTTTATTGAGTTCAACCATAAACACCGTTGAAAGAAAAATTGATAGTTGCCGGTTTCTTGTCCTAAAAAAGCTTCCAGGAAAAAAAGTTGGTGACCACGGGTTCGATTTCTAATTCCATGTGATTTTTTAGAGTTCGTTGAGTTCACACTAGCCCTTGCGATTTAGGTGCTAGTATCAATCTCAATGCCCTTTATCATTTGGAAAAAAGCTTCAACTCCCTATAGCCTAATGGAAACAAACAATGGTTTTAGGATATAGCACGTCCGTACAATGTTCCAAACCACCCGGATGTAGACCGAAAATGTTTTTGTCAAAAGTAGGGAAGTTTTACTTTCCCGCCGATTGTGTTGTGCTTGATTTTATAAGGATCTTCGGGTAACCGTTGATACTCGGTGCGAACCTTTTCTATAGGACGGCTTTTTCATGCTTTAATCGATGTTTACGAAGAGAGATTACTCTTAGGAATGTTGATCCAATCTATTGACCCTTAAAATGTGGTGATGCCACCTTCCATTTCATTCAACAATCTCGATTCGTTGAATAAAATGTGTTTCCATTGAAGTCACATGTGGAAGAGTCTCACTTCGACAGTACTAGGATTTTCCGATTCAGTTGCTTACAACATTCTTCTCCATACTCGATCCGATTGTTTCACTTCATCTCAACGCTTACTCTCATTTGATGATAGCGATATATTTTCTACTCTTTGAGGAAGCTCGATACTTTCGTAGCAATCGAATTGACGAGCAAATTTCAACGGAAATTGATGCTACGTACTATGATACCAGCGACGGGTGACATTCTCATTCTCGAGGCACTTCTCAACAATTATTCTATTACTCACTCCAAACCATGGTGATTATTTACCAGAACTTCAAAAAGATCTTAAAGTTGTGGGAACCACAAAACAGTCTTCACTGGAATTGCTATTCTTATGACAAACTCCCCCCCTCCCCTCGCCCAAAACTCCCCAACCAAATGTTGGATATTTCCCGAAGTCGAACTTAAACGAGTTACACTCCGCGTCTCGAGTCAATCACCAAAACACCAATATTCCTTTCGCAACTCCTTCTCCATAGTCATTTATGCCGTAATGCGTTTTTTTTTTTTTAGGGAAAAAAATAACAAACTTTCCAGTCATAATTCAAAGATTTAAAGCCAAGAAGAAAAGACCTCTACAATCATCAAGGTTCTGAAAAACCGAAGAAAGAAAACAAGCAATTGCTTGGAAACTTTTGATATCCGAGGCATAGATCCAGAGTTTGCGCTCACAAATCCTTTTAGAAGATGATTACGAACCTTCAGTCTAACTCAAAGGAGGGGTTTCCCTAAATTCCACGTCGTCATCAAGATCTAGAAGAAGTAGAAAAAATTCTTGAGCAGGATTGATTTATCCAATCTCGGAATAGTCCATGGGGTTATAGTCCAGTCCAGGGTTCTAAAAAGGAGGTATGATGACGTTGTCACAAACGAAAGAAAATTAAATGGTGCCTAAAGATTAGTCACGGGATGGAGGTGTTTGCATCGATTAATCGAAAGTTATAACGAAGCAACTTGTAAAGTCCTTTTTCGTTTACATTATGGACTTAATGTTAGAACGATTAGCCGGTGATATGTGCTTAATTACACATATCTTTTACCTCTAAAAACGAGCTTAAATGACCAAAAACGGACTCAAAATGCCAAATATATGCTTGTTTTGCTAATTATGTTGTGCAGGAACGGATATCTCACAAAAAGACGGAAAACCAATCAAAAAGCGACAAAACAGGACACGGGATGGAAAAGTGTGTGGAGACGAAGCCAAATCAAAGTAAAGTCTACTCCGAGAAGAAAAAGCAAAGAAAAATATAACTTGAGGGGTCAAAAATGCCAAACCCCTAAGTTATATTATTATATAAACCACGGGGGCTGATTATGCCAATTTGGGAAACCTAAGTTATAAAAGAAAGAAAAGGGAAATAGAGAATGAAAAGAAGAGAGATGTGGAAGGGCCTTTCTTGTACACAAACCAAACATTCCCTTAATCATCTTCAACCTCTCTCTGTCACAACCCAACTTGTATAAACCCTTTTCCCACCCTTCCCGCCAATACCAAAACCAGCCAGCACCCTGTTTTGCTCCTATACTTCTACCCTGCAACACTCCATCAACCACTCCTACTTTCCCCCAGCTTTATAAAAGCCATGTTGGCAATCCCTCTCCATTCCCAAAGCATTTCGATGGCTGAGATTGTCTCCAAAGAAGCTCAAAAGAAATCAAAGGCTGGGATTTGCTTTAGATTCACCTCACACAACTAGCACACTTGGTTTTATCTCTCCAAAGTAGCACAAGCTGCAAGTCCAAGACTTTGGCTATAAATAGAGCTTTTTGTAAGCCTTTGAGGCATCTAGTTTTTTTTAGTTTTTAAAAGTAATCAGTAGTTTTTAAATAATTTTAGTTTTTAAGTCATTTACAGCTTTTACTTTCAGCTTTGTAACATTTTCAAGTTTTAATGCAAGTTTGAGTTTTCAAGTCAATTTACCATTTCAAGTGTTAAGTTTCTTCATTGTGTTGTTTTGTGTTTAAAAAGCTCTCAACACAGCTTGTTTATAAGCTGCTCTAATTAAGTAAGTTTAAAAAGTTAAGTAGTTAAGAGAAAATTACAAAAATCACTCTCAAATATACCACAGCTTATGTTATGGATGATAAGCCAGTTCTGGATGGGCTTATGGACTCTCACTAGCTTGTTTTATACAAGCTAGAGCTTGTAGATTCTTTGGTTGACCCTGTTTTGAGCAAGGGTGTTGTAAGTTTCCCTGTTTCTTGTTTTTCTTATTGACTATAGAACTGCTTATTAGTGCCTATTTGTTACTTATGTTTACTTATTTGTGCTTTATCAGTATGTTTAGTGCTTATCTTGCTTAGTTGTTAGTTTAAAAGTGATTTGTGCAACTTTCAAGTTAATACTGTTAGTTCATTTGATAAAACTGTTAGATATAAGTTAACACTGCTAGGCCATTTCAGCTTATTTAAGTGCTTATTCTTGATTAAAATTTGCTTAAAAGTGTTTTAATTTGTTATTTGATAATCTGTTTTTAATTAATATAAAAAAATTCTGCTTGAATAAAATGACTTTTGAAAACTTTAAGAGTTTTTTTTAACTAGCGGTACTAACTTTTAACTAGCGGTACTAACTTTTAAAGCTAGCGGTACTAACTCCAGGTTAGTACCGGTAGTTCACCAATTTTTGATCTCACCTTTGGGATAGTTAGATTAGGTTTTAGGTTATGATTTTTTTTGATACATAATCTCATTGGAGGGTGAACTAAATCTTTTTGAGGTTTGTTTAAAGTTTGAGCTTATTCAGTAGCTTATTTTGGGTCTAAAAGTGCTTTTTTTCATTAAAATCTAAAAATTAGCAGTGTTGTGATTGTCTTTTTGTGCTTATTTCAGTTGGCTTATTTAATAAAGTGAATAGGTGGGCTAATAAGGGATCATTAGTGAGGGCTGTATTTCCAAAAGACCACTTTTCGTTTGGCTTATTGGTGTTTTTAGCTTATTTTTTTATTTTGGATTATTTAGGAAAATTTAGAGTTTATACTTTTTGATCAATTGAGTTAAGTTAGTTGTGTTTGGTTGAAAAAAGCTTTTTGGAATCTGATTATGCAAACATATAACTTTAAAGCATACTCTCCGTTTGAATTTGAGCTTATTTTGAGTTTGTAGTGTCCAAAATACCAAAAACCAAAAGTTTAAGCAACTTTATGCAATCAGCAGCTTATTTGTCTTTTTGGAGCTTATAAAGTGCTTATTTTGCAGAGGTGTCTTTATTAAAGTTGCTTAAAAACATGTTGTGAACAACTTTCGTGTTTTGCGTTTTGGCTAAAAACGACTTTTTAAAATCAGCACTTTTTGAGGACTTGGACTAAAAACGGGATTGTAGCTTTTTAGCTCATTTGCCATTCTAGTTTATTCTAGTTGCTTATTCTTACTCCTGAAGTGCTCATTAGGGTTAGGTAAACATCTGTTTTGGTTTATTTGCTTATTTCTTGTTTCATTGTGTTTTAGTAAAGCTAGCTTAAGTACCAATCTATAACTTACAGTACTAATGTAATAGCAGTACTAACTCCAAGTTAGTACCGTTAGTTAATACTGTTAGTACTGTTGTTAGTACTGCTGAGTTTCCTTGTTTAATTTAGCTTAATTGCTTTTTGAATTTGCTTATTCAGAGTTAGCTTAGCTTATTTGATTTGTCTTAAGTTTATTTGAGCTTATTTCTGTCTTAGAGTAAAAGTTTTAAGTGTTTGTTCCATTCCTAGCCTTTAAGCCTGCTCTGGCTTATTTTTCTTGCTTCTCTTCTCGTGAATTTGCTTATTAGTGTTAGTGCCCAATCATTCCTTGTCTTATTCAATCATCGATTATCAATTCGTCTTTCGATTTTCCATTCAAGCCTCGTTGGGACATAACGACCCGGGAACACTCTATACTGCTTCCGGATTTATTGATTTCGCGAGATTTTGCCCCTTGTTGTATGTTTATATTTGTTCACATTTATCTATGTATAAAAAGGGTTAAGTTCGCGCGAGTCAGTGTATTATTAGGGTTATAATATAGGATCGAGTAAATGTAATTCAATCAATGAATGAGGTTGGGGTGGGTATATATATTTGTTACCTACCCTTGTCCTTAGATTAAAACTAGGGATACTCTAATCATTATCCAAAACAACTTCTTTTCATTTATTAACTAAAATCGACTCCATAACCCATCTCGAACTTCCATAGGGCGGTCACTATTTGGAAGCTTCCCTTAGGATCGGGTTTGTCATTCTTTAGTCTTCTTACGGTTCATATTTAAAATATGTCGTTTAAACTGTAACGAAGTAACGGTATCTAACGACTATTTAAATACTTATCGTGAAGTAAAACGTTACTCTAAGTGTTTAACGCGTGTGCCCCCAATAGGCTACATATTCGTAAACGTATACGTGCTATTCGACTAACATAATCCAAACAGCTCCCACTTGGGTGTTGGAGTAGACTTAAACACTTATACCTATAATTGACAAGTTAGCAACCCAAACATTATTTTTTTCATTAGGAATATTATGAAGATAAGAGTTCAAAAATCATCTCAGCTATTTAATGGTTAGGAATTTCTTTGCTTTATAATCTTCCCTTTGGTTACAAATTACGTTAACATTGTATGGATCTAAGTCATTCCATATAGTTCAACATTGAGTTTCTCGTTATAGAAATAATTCAGATATACCAAATGTAATCAAGAATCATCTTGCATTACCCTTTGGATGCGGCCACACAATTATCTGATTAAATCTGAGAGAGGGCCAATGGTTTCTTTATGCACATATCAAGTGGAGGACAAATCCTTTGTTGATAAAAGTGTTGTGGATGCATGACTTCACATACACTCCGAAAAATAGCCTTTTATAACTACCTTGTTTAGGACAGCGTTTGGCTATAATCACAGGAGAGATATACCACACATAACAGAACTATGCTATGCATCTCATGTTAGGACGGATTTTCTAAACAATTTTCGCATTTTACTCATGACATGTCCAAAAGTAATGCTCGAAGTTGGGGTATCCAATATGCATCCTCTTGGGTGTATACATAATGAAGGTTTGGTGGGAACAAATCCATATATTCATGGAATATAACCAACACTCATATTTGCCTTACATAACAATATTCCCATATTGTTAACCGTATTGGCAATTAGAATGATATAAAAATCATTCCTGGATTAAACATGCACTTAGGATAACAATTTTATTGAATGAAGAACAATACCAAGTATCTCTATTCACTCTGAAGTTAAATATTGTCTTACAATCCCAATTATCCAGATACTAATAAGAACAGATGTGCATGAGACTAGTTTAGTAGTGAAGTCTAATGTTTCCAACATTCTCAACTTTTCTTTTACAAGAAAAACTAAATAGTCATCTGAGTAAACTTTCCGAATACTTATTTCAAATTCACATATTGTGAAAGATTTGAATAATAAGATGAGTGTCTTATTGTTCACGTGCATACTATTGCAAGAGTCATAGTATGGACAAGGTAATAGTACCTTTTATAGGGTATTTGAAGTTTAACCAACACATACCTTATCTCAGACAGTCATCTTTACAGTTTCTTCAAAAAATGTAAAGTATTCTCATTCTTTAATGTGTTACGCAACAATGCTCTTAGCTGATCATATCTAGTTAGTAGATTTATCATAAAAGATGAAATCCTTTTTTCAACTAGAATTGATTATTCTCTAGCATCAGTTGACACATACAACGCTATGCTTTATAATTCGTAAACATTTGTTTTAACAGTCATGTAATCACTCTCAATTAGATACTGTTGTTGTTAGCTCGTCTTGCTATCGTGCAAAAGTAACAACCAGTCACAAACACAATATAATATATATACATGATGAACCCTTAGTTAAAAAAACACAAGGTTTCCATCCATGTACTAATTTATCTCAAGTGAAATATATCATTTAAGACTTGCTTCAATGACATATTGCATTTGTGTTGGACTTAATTTCCGCATACGTTTATCTTAATAAACATTTATTCCAAGGTCGTTTGTTTTATCCTAAATTCTCAAGAGAAGTTTTATTCCAATCTTAAGGATTAATATCTAGCTTATGTGGAATGATACTTTCGATATGTCATACAACATATGAATTTAAGAAAACAACATGGTGCTCCCACTCAATGTCAGATGTACTCAGGAGTCATCTTAATTTAATCAAAAATCATATTGTGATTAAACTTAAGATCATCTCCTAGATGCATGATCCAATCCACACTTGGATTCTTTTATCTTGTATGCTATATAAAGATTTTTAACCCCTTTTGATTACACACCGTCCTCGCAAATGTAATCATTAAGGAAAGAGTCTTAAATTTTTAATTGCCATATTTCAAATATAGACTCATAACCCTTTATGATTACTCATCGTCCTCGCCAAGGTAATCATCCCAGAAAGAGTTATGAAACCTTTAATTGACTTTTAAAAGATTAAGAAATCATGTATGAAATTTGTTATCTTTATATAATAATACGGGGCGGCAGAAAAGAGAGATTAATCATAGTCAATTACTTGGTTAGATCAAAATTTTATCATCAGTCAGGCCTTAATATGTGTATAATCTTTGTCTGATGAGTTTTCTTCAAAAGAAATCATTCTACCCTCAAGGTTTACACTTTGGTAAAAGGATCCAATCAAGCTCAAACGTGTTTGGCTTTTAAGGGACTGATCTTATCTTTCATTATTCTAAGACTTTATAGATTCTTTTTTTTTTTTTTTAAGATGGTGGATAATGTATCTTAGCAATTAGCAGGTTTGAAATGATCCTCTAATTTATATTCCTCAGCATTGATATTACAATATCAATCAAGTGATGAGGCATCCTTGCGGATTTATGAATGTGAGTTCTTATATACTTGGTTCGACATTTCCATGTTAAACCTTAGTGTGACATTAGCAAGTGGATTTAGAAGGTTATGTATTTTGTTCTTGATTATCTTCAATATTTTTAGGTGCTCTCACTTACTTTTGTAAGTAGATAAAATTATCTAAATACTAAGTATTTAAGCAACAATAAATTGTACTTAAATGGGACAACAAAATGCATTTTAAGTTTTATCTCTAGCTTGTTGAATATATGCTCATAAGATATTAAAAAATTTAGTACTTTAATCAAAAACATAATGGGATTTATTCTCATCCAAAGAGATGTCTTGATACATTTATAGGTTGGAATTATTTTGAGTGTATTCATGAACACGCCAAAATTCTTATCCTGATTGTTTTTTGGAGGTAGAGCCATTTAAGTTATCAGAAATCAAACAATATGAATATAGTTTGTTTCAACATATTAGACATACCATAATAATGTGGTATTCTATGAGAATTGGAATTGTGAGACTACATCAAAATTCCATTAGATAACTTTATTCTCTTTAGGTTAAATACTTGTCAATTGGCTCCTGCCAAATTGAATTCATAGTATTTTAAAACCAAGTACATGCTATAATGTATATTTCTTGAATTAAGCAAGAACTCTATGCTCACGTGTTCACAAGAAGACAGAACAATTCAAGAATTTCATGTTCTTGTGTTTACAAGAAAACAAAACATGTCAATTATACATTATTAAGTCTTTGGAATACTGAAGGCACCTTAGTTACCTCTATGTTTCATTGTTTCAGAAAACAATACTTGTCCAGTTATACCTTACAAGTCACTGAATAATTCAAGGACATCATGTTAATGTGTTAACAAAGAAGAACCATAACAAATTCAAACTTACTTTAATCTATGTTATTAGTCATTGATTAAATTCAAAAACTTTATAATTATGTCTTAGCAAGTAAACATAAATTATTCTAATAAAAAGTAATCTTGAACGCAAACTCTTGAGTTCAATAGTAGTGATCAAGTTAATTTTCATACTTCAAAATCATGATATATAAATTTAAACCATAAGTCTATTGACGAAAACAAGTAGTCAAATATTTAAAGTTGCTTATAGTATATCTTTGACTTTTAATATATAGGGCAACATAACATCTTGGTGTTTAAGTCCTAGTAGATTGATTAGCTTCCTTACCTAGCAGTCAAGAGAAACCAATAATCATATTGTTATATGTTGTTCCTTGCACACATTTAAGGATTTCTCCACTTGTGTTGGACAACATTATCTAGGTAACAAACAATACGACAAGCGCTCAATTGTATAAACAATATGATAGTGTCATAGATATTACAAGTAGATTTTAAACTATAATGTTTAATAAGGAATTGTGGATTATTATTCTATAGATAACATTTTGGAAAGCAACCTCAGATATGGGACTTGTTATCATATAAAATAAAATGCAATCTTACTTAAACATGTATTTGTTCATATTCGGAAAGTAATTAATTATTTCAAAATATGGGCAACTATCAAGGAAATAAATCTTGTAGCTCCCACTGAATTTGTCAACATTGTAAGTGTTACATCACTAGTAGAAATCAAATAGCAATTTATTTACTTTCCTATTCTCTTAGAATGCCTACAAGTAGCAATGTACTTAGGTATTGAGCAGAGAATATGAAATTATACTTATGTAGATGATGGACTAGCCATTCATGCTTTCTATTTAACTTGAATATTTAGCATGCAATTCCTCCTTTATCGTCTGCATAGCCACAAGGGTATTTAGCACTTTAAGGAATAATTTGAGTCTAAGAAAAATACCTAGCGGATATGCTAGTAATTTCTTTACTCATTGTGGTTTAAACTCATACATCGTGACAAATGCAAGATGTAATTTATTTTGGTAGCTATAGACAAAATGTTCTCTAGTTACTCAAAATATTTTATCTTTCAATTATTTCAAAGCCGAAAAGAAGGGTAATGAAAGACAATGAATGAGTTTAATTGTAATTAAAAATTTTCAACTTATTCCTATCTTTATTCTTGTAACCATGAGTATAGATAGAAGTAATGTCTCACTCTTCTTACTAGGAAAGTGACTGTTTGTCTCTTTGAAGGAAAAACAAACTTTGTTTACGGAATTATGTAGTCAAACACAATTAAACAGAATAGAAGTTCAATTTAGTATTTTCGATAATTAAATTCTTAATAGAATTTAATTACCCATTAATTTATAATTAAGACTAGATCCACTTGACCTCGCTAACTTGTTATCCAGAGGTCTGTCTAGTGAGAAAACACAGTGGGCAAGAGGTAAGAGACGAGCCGTTATTGCAATTATACAACTCTTAGATTTAGGATACTTGTCAAAAACATTAGTCAGCATGTAATAATGTTTGTGAGCTGTTTAGTTCATCTTATGCCTCGGTCCAGGGTCTGACCAGTGACTCGAATTAAGATCGACCAATCGAGAACGTGTAAAATCGTTAAAGGTATGGACCAGTAGGCGAAATTCAACATGGGTTGGTAGGGTCCAGGGTCTGACAAAGAGACTCAAACCATTGCACGTGGTCTAAGTTGATGGCATAGACTTAAAAATTTTCAAAGGTGTAGGACATTAATGTGTTAAAAGCGTGTCCCATAGAAGCAATGCAAAACGACTTTGTATCACTGATTTTAAAAAACCTTTTAGTAATTGGACACTGTAGTGACATGCCATGGTTCACGGTACACTCCAAGCGAACGCCTAAGAAGCGGAGAACACGGTCAGCGCGAAACATATTAAAAACCTTATTTTCTTTAGGAATTACGTAAAAAAAACATACCCGCCTTAACTTCTCTTAAAGTTTGTTCTATTGGATGAGCATATTCCATGGTCCATAGCGTCCAGTTTTTTAAATGAAAGAAAAATAGTTTTATTAGATTTAATCTTATTAAATAATTTTTCACAAAAAACAGTTTTTACGAAACGAATGGCTTGGTCACTATGAGATGCATTTAGGGTGTAAAAATTAATAGACTACTAAACCATCATCTTTTTAGACATATGCATATTTAATTGCGCGTAAACAATTAGGACATTAAATAATCTTGCATACTGAGATTCATAATACTAAAGTTGACATTAAGCCATACTTAGTAAACATGTTAAAAATCCAAGTTCTCTCGCGAGTCTTCCCCAAGTGGTCATATGACTCACTGGGTTTTTCTGCTAAAGTGCCTAGATCTCCCATTCACCCCATATTGTGATTGAGTGGGTCTTATAGCCGGAATAGACATTAATTATAGGAATCAAATAGCATAAATTAAACCCAACTTTTTATTTTTCCCTTTTAATCCTATATTAACTTTTAGTAGGAATTAAGATCAAGATCTAAGTTTTTATTAATTTTTATGGCCAGAAATCTATATTTTTTGTCATATTTTACTTGTGACAACATATATAAAATTTCTATCGCAGCGATCATGGCATATGTTTTAATAATAGGCATTTAAACAAGGCGTTTAATTAAAAAAAAAATTGTAACCCCTAAAAGCTAAAACGAGTTGGATCGTGATGCCAATGTGGGATTTTAAAATCTAGGTTAACCAAGTAACTATCGAGTAAGCAACGGATTTGGGATCTAGTAATAGACTATAGGATAACACATAATAAGAAGTAAATAGAATCGCGTACCTCTTATGCCAATTGATCAGAAAACGAATAAAGCGACCTTAAAGTAAATCGCTTTGGTTGCTCGCACAAACACGTCAAACCGAGTACGAGTTTGATTGCTTAGTTCTACCTTCACGAATCCAAACACCACGTGTCTTGAATTAATTACCAAACGCACCCTTGTGAGCTTGTACCAAAAACCAAACAACCCGTGTTTAATACTTGTTCTAGATTCGATCCAAATACCTAAGTGGTATGCGTTTGGATCGAACTAAAACCAAATTAAAAGGAAAAAAAGCAGACAACCATGGGAAACGAACCTTGTCTGTGAGTTACAGTAGCGAGCTACACAACCTGCGACTTAAAGTCTGTATGCTGTGAATGTGAAACAAATTTATCTTATAGTAGATGCATCTATTTCCAGTTGTTTACTAGCATGCATATACTACATGCAAAGATGCATACATAATAAAAGTATACGTAATGCATGCATGTATATTGTCTACATGGATATGGTTTTGCTACTGGTGTAATACACGTAAGGATTTATGAATCAAATTGTGTCGTGTATTATTAGGGTTATAATATAGGATCGAGTGAATGAAATTCAATCAATGAATGAGGTAGGGGTGGGTATATATATAGTCACCTAACCCTTGTCCTAGATAAACTATGATACCTCCAATCATTATCACAAAACAACACTCTTTTCCTTATTAACTAAAATCGACTCCTAACTCATCTCGAACTTCCCATAGGGCTGGTCACTATTTGAGCTCCCTTAGGATCCGGGTTTTGTCAATCTTAATCCTTTCGGTTCATATTTAAATATGTCCGTTAAACTAGTTAAACGAGTAACGGTAACTAACGACTATTTAAATACTTATCGTGAAGTAAAACGTACTCTAAGTGTTTAACGCGTGTGCGCCCAATAGGCTCACATATTCGTAACGTATACGTGCTATTCGACTACCATAATTCAACATAGATGTTATACTACAATACCAAATATTTGTGATGTTGTATATACAATTTAAATAATGCAAAGCATGCTAGTAAATGAGTACTCCATTTAGGTGTGTTCGATTGTTTTTCTTTTTTTTCTCTTTGTTAACGGTGCTTTTTTTTTAAATTTGGTCTTCGGTTGGTCCGATTCAGTATTTGATCTTACAAAAAACCTGACGATTATGCTTTGTTAGACCGAATCGGACCGAAAACCGAAACAGATCAGACCGAAGACCGAACCGAATCGGACCGGACCATTTCGATCCGGCGTTTTGGACAAATTCGATTTCGGTATAGTCCGGTTTTGATCGATCCAGAGGCGGAGCCAATAGGGTGGCTAGCGGGTGCTCAGCCACCCCCAACTGGCCTTGATTGATCCAATGTTTGTTTAGTTTTTCGTTAGGATTGATAAGTTTTTACTAGATGATCGAAGGTTAAAAAATGATGTGTAAGTTGCAGGTTCAATAAGGAAGAAGAATATATAAATAATGTGAGAGAGTGAGAAAGAGTAGACAAGAGACAAGTGTGTGGTGAGTAGTAGCTTGTTTGACTTTTTATGTTTACTTTTAGTTATACCAAGATAATTGTAGTATGACACAACACTTCTTGACTACTCTACAAATATTTTTGTATTCTTAACACTGTGTTCTCGAGTTCAATTTTGAAGGGAAAAGAAAGAAAACTTAAGTAAATTTGTGTTCTTGAGTTTTTTTAAAGAAGGAAAAGAAAGGAAAAGAAGGAAAATGAAAGGAAATTTTTGACTAAAACTTTCCTCTCAAAAATGGGAGGAAATGAAAGGAAAGTAATCTTTTACATGTTAAAAGACATAATTATCCTTGTTTTTTAACTTAAAACCAATGTTTTAAAACCCGGTTTTTTTTATGACTCAGTTTAGTGCTGGTTCACCGGTCAGGTTCCAAAAACCGTTGAACCGCCGGGTCAACCGTTCTATACATACGTTATTTTTTTTCCTATTTTTAAAATGTAATGTCGTATGAATCTCATAATTTATCTGACATTATTTTTATTTTTAATTGAATCGATGAAAAAGATTGAGTTTTTAACGATAAATTTTAGTTTTTATGATACGTATGTAAATAAGCCGGCCACACATTATACGTTTTACAATTTTAGTACTGTACAAATTAATATAACCACAACCACAGAGCCAACCCGAAAGACAATAAGTTCTACAACAGCACATTTGCTGCATAAAAATGAAATGCCAATTTGACAAAAAGACAAGAATGTAAAATGAATCTCAAACTCAAAGTTTATCAGATCATTTAAGGAACACTTAATAAATTAACAACTAACAACACCCCAAAATCTTGTTAAAACAACATTTCAAAATGAGACTGACCTGATCACATTTCAAATTTAGAAGTATCAGATGGTTTTTGACATATTTGTATAGGTATATAGTTGAAAAAACAATTAAACTTAGAAAAGGTTTATGAAGAAAGAATTTTTTTGTTAGATTTTAAGAAAGAAGTTATGACCCGGCCGGGTTTATTAAACCGGGTCAACCCGAGTCAACGAAAAACCGACGGTTTAATCCGGTTCGCAAACAAGCAAAAACCTGGTCACATCCGGACCGGTCTCCAAGCCGGTTCCCGGTTCAACCGGCCGGGTCAACCCGGGTTTTAAAACATTGCTTAAAACCTCTCAAACATAGGTATAATTGTAATTCAATCAATTTTTTTCCTTTCTTTTCCTTCAACTCAAGAACACGAATATTTTTACTAACTACTTAAAATTTTCTTTCCTTTACTTTTCTTTTCTTTTCTTTTACTTTCTTTTCTTATGGTTTAAAACTCGAGAACACAGCGTAAATGTTCTTACATTTTTTGCCTTTGTTATAGTTCCAATTTTTAATTGATGAGATACTGAGATTAACAGTAAGGATCCAATATCATGTGTAGATTGACTTGAGATTTAATAGACATCGCTGAGCTATTTGAGTTCTATTACATCAAACATATTATATCTAGCTATGACAACTTTGATGTATATTTTCAGGCTACATTGCTTAGAATTTTCACCAAGGTAGCAAAAATATATACATAAAAGGTCGTTAATTGTATCGAGCAAGTATCTTTGTCCAATACGTAGGCCTCAAACATTACAACGACTATGCCAACTCTTTTGTAACAACGGGTGTTCACGATTGCTTATTTCAAAGTACTTTTGTACTTTTAAAGTAGTTAAGCACACACCAATTTATTTATTTTTGGATGTTTATCACCTATATGCATACTACCTCTGTCTCAATCAAATTACATTACTATTTTACTTGTCATCGTGTAGGTGAAATCTGTTTCAAAGTCGTCTTGTATAATTATAAAACACTTCCAAGACTCAAGACGTCACAAGAAGGATCCACAATTGAATGACCACCCCTTAGGGGGAGATTGTTAGCCGTGTTTTTATTAAAGTGATGGTCATTAAATATTCCTGAGCCTTATATAAGAAAAACTTAGTTTACGTGAATTTATCTAAGCTAATTAGGCCTAGGTGTCAGGCTTAAGTCCATTAGTAATAGGTCCGGCCCAAAGTCAAGCCCAACAACCCAAGAAGGGTTTTATCTCTTGTAACCAAGGTTATAAATAGCGTGAGGCGTGGCATGGCGGCATGGTCAAGCCTCACGCCTTTGCGAGCCATGGCGAGTCATGGCGTTTTTAAGGCGTGACTTAAAGCGCCACAAAATATGAAAATATTTATAAATTTATATATTTATATTATATTACAAATATATTGATTTTACAAAAAGTGTCATACATAAGGAATAAAGTCAAGAAACTATTTTGCATGTAATCCTTTTCATTTCTATATAAAATTACGATTTTTATCGAAATTGAATTCATAAAAGCCTTCACGCATCATGTTTTATCGCGTCTTATCACGTTTTTTCACTCCTTATCTCACATCAAGCTTTAAGCCCAAACCTTGGTCTATTGCGTGGCGTGGAGGTCACGCCTCACGCCTTTTCGAGGCCTTTGCGGTGCCATGGCATGCCTTTTAGAACCATGCTTGTAACTATAAAAGGCCCTCTCCAAGTGTGGAGAGGGTGTTGCTTCTCATTTTTCTTTTCTAAGTGCAAGTAACCATCCTTTTCTCTCTTTGTCTCTCTCTCTCTAGTTCTTTCTCTCTCTAAAATCTTTTTCTTATTTTTGTGTTTTGGTGATGAAATGATACATCTATCAGAAAAAATAGAAAAATCGCAACAAAAAAGAGGATGAAGTTTGGAGGATTAGATAATTGGTTCATTTAAGCTTAAACTGATATTATTATTTGAAGGATCGATTACTCGTTGATACGTGTTATAAATCAACGATGTAAAGTTTTGTAAAAAGTGGTAGATATTGCCACTAATTTTTGTAAAGTATGTATATTATGGACGATTGGAAGTTAACCGTTATGGTAACACCAACTAAGGGTTGTTTTCATTTATCTTTGATAAATACGTTTTTTGAGTCCGGTTTGTGTCTTCTAAACATGGAGGAGTCCATGATTTCTGTCTTTATCATGGGTATGGTCGGGAAAGTTACTAGCAACACTGTACCTTATTTGTTTGGACATAATCTATTTGTTTTGTTCTTTTTATTTAACAACAATTATTTTCCCTTTCCTAATCTTTATCCTTAGGTCTTACTCGAATGAGGATGTGTGTTGTCTTATTACTTTTAGATGTGTATATGTGGTTTGTCGCCCTTGCTGGTTTACGAATTTTGGTAAAGACTACTAGTCCTATTCTTTAGCTTATTCGAGTAAAGGTTCGAATGCAGTCATATGTGTCTATCCCATCGTTATGGGTGTGTATGTGTGATTTTTTCACCTTTTCTGGAATATTGGTATCGATAGAGATTAGAAAGAGTGATTAAACCCTTAAACCTTTTTAAACCCAATTTACCTTTTGAAAACTTGTCACTCCTCAGTTTTAGTGGTGGAGATGTGTATCCTTGCCAAGCCTGTGATAGAATACTCGTCACGACCGAGCAATTAAGCGAATTAGTTAAATGTTACAACATATATTAGTTGAGCGAATTGAGAGTTTTCATTTTCCTATTTCGTGAGGTGTTTGGTTGTGTACTTGTAATTGAACAAAATGCTTAAAGGAAAAATCCTTGACTACGGTTAGGATACATTTTCATAAATTTTCTAAAGTTTACTTGAGGACAAGTAGGATTCAAGTAGGGGCATATTTGATGACATCAAATAACGTCACTTTTATAGCATCTTTTATCCCATGTTTCTTACCCATTTTGTATAAATTATTGTAAGAATTGGTACTTAATTGATTAAAGATGTTATTTGCAGTGATTATGGAGTACTTTATGAAGATTAGCTAAAAGGCACGTATTCTGGAGCTTAAACGATAAAATCTGAAGATTATTATTTTGACAAGCTATACGTCGTATCCAACAAGGAAGATACGACGTATCTGTACCTGCACTTTACAAGAAACCATGCAGAATTGAAGATGTATACGCCGTATCCAGAATTCTCAATATGCCGTATTGACCTCGACCAATACGGCGTATCGATCATATTCCAAACACTATAAATAGAAGACCCTAAATACAAGTTTAGGGCATGCTTGATCATATTTACGATACCATAACCATAAAGGTCAATTTCCAGAAGACAAGAAGAGCATAAGAGGTCTCGCAACGCACTTAAATCCATAGGAAACACCTTGCAATTCTCATACTCTTAATAATTGTTCAATTTTTGGTATCATTCGTTTAACTCGGTTAGGTTACCTTGGTTGATCGTTATTATGCTTGTATACATTAGAATGGTTAAGGGCTAATACCCTTGGGTATTATCCATGTTTATGAAGATTTAACGTTTGGTTTGTTTATCTCGATTGTCTTAATTTATCATTGGTTGTTGATTATGTTTATCAATTTATACTTGTTTACGTGCTTTTGTATGCGACCTACTCATTCAACCGGATCTAGTAAGATGGACCAAGTCAGGCTAGATTAACCGGGATAGCTCTCCATATAGCGATCTATATATCTAGAATCATAGGAACATAAATAAATGACCTATCCTTACCAATGGTTTAGTGAACAAGTTGGAATAGCATGTGTCCCTAAGATCAACAAATGACATTCTGATTCCATTGGTTAGGACTTAGACAGAGTGGACTACTAATATATAAATTGTCGTTAAGCAGTAAGTGGGTAAAGTCTCGATGAGCTAGGGTTTAGTAAGAGCACCATTACTTAAATCCTAAGATAGATCATAATCAGCAAAAGGATGCTTTATGCGGATGTGTTTAATTGTGACAGAATTAGTGTGTCTAGGTTTTAGGAAGAAGTAGCGCCTAAATCTAGAGATAAGCAATCATTGCACTAATAAACAAACTGGCGTTATATTTGATTAATCATGGTTAATACAGTCTCCTTAAAATTGGCTTGATCGCTCTTCTATATTTTGATTATTATCTTGCGTGCGTTTTGGTAGCGGAAGTAGATTTAAGTCACCACCAAACCTGTGTCAGTCTCTCAGGCTGAAAAACCCCTTTATCCATTAGAATTAGGTTTAGCATAGGTTTAACTTAGAACTAGTTTAGCTTAGAACTAACTTAGATAGTTAAAACTAACATAGAATAGATAACTAAAATACTAATAGAACTAAGAATTACGCTCTCGCTCTTAGTGATCGACACCCTACTTACCAACGAAGCTATATCTGATCGAGTACATTGCCCGTTAGTGTTGTTTTAGGTATAGTTAGCAAAATATAAATATAAAACTTGATAATAAAATAATATCTACGCACGACGACACATCACAATCCTAATCATGTTTTTCTTTTCATTACTTGATTAAATGCAAGAGACAGATCATCTTAAAGCTCTTAGGGAAATGCGTAATGTTCAAGTCCTACAAACTCTTACTAAACCAAACTCTTCTTAATGAAACAAACATAAAAGATCATTCATAAAGTTAAGTTTACAAGATTTGATCATTCAATCACATAAAGAGCAAAAATAGAGACAAACTACGATATTAAACAAGCATTCATATCTGTCTAGCACATCTTTACTCCTTCTTAGAAAACTTAAGAGGAATGACCAAAGATCTTGAAGAGTCGTAAGTCCAACTTACATTTATAATTTGTCTTTATCTTCCTCATTGGAGGTGAGGTTATAAGCATAGAGTTTATTTGAGTGATCCAAAGGCAACATGGTGCGAGGATAAGATATGTATTTAGGATTTTTGAGTGTGGGGTTCATAAGAATAAGGTGATTGT
>BQNB010075011.1:0-31606 GCA_026074375.1 Tanacetum coccineum | reverse complement strand
AAAAGTGGGTCCCATGCCAATATTAAGGTCGACATTGTCGACCCTAATTTTTGGCCGACCCCAACACCTCATTTTGTTGTAGTGGTAGCCCCAATGCGAGTCCCCGACGCATCAATGGTGACGGCGAAGGTGAGAGAAAAATCCGGTAAAGCAAGAATAGGAAGTGTCTGTTGGTTAATCGTTTATGTGAATGGCTCACGTATGCATGGTTCATATATGCATGGCTGGGAATTTGGACTTACTAAGTATCTTTGTGTTTTTATTTATTATGTTTTAGTTAGTAATTATTAGTATGAATTAGTACTTTAGTTTGAACAAGTTTCAAGGCAAAAGAATAGGAGTATATGTGGAGATCGTGGCCAGTGTACCCACGTTTTACTCTATTTTTAGCTTAGTAGGTTAGTACTTCAAGTACTATTTAAGAGTTGTTTTCTTTTGATTACATGTATCAGTTTCTTCCATATTGAAGTAATATACACATCAGTAACCAAAACTAGTGTATCAATTCTCTTTGCTGTTTTGATTGGTGTTTGCGGGTGTGAGTTCGGGTTCGAAGGTGTTAGAAAGGCCACAGGCACTAGAACTTGGCCTTGACCATCTTTTCTCCAAGAAAGTGTTTGTGTTAACCATGTTTGGTCTGACAGAAAAGGGTGTTTGGTTTGTATATGTAAGTCTGCAATCTTGCAGTATGCAAAGTAACAAAGTTTGGAGAAAATAAACAAGAAGGATGAAATTGTAATGTATATAAGGTTTTTTCTGATGGATATTGAAACTGTTATACAATCAACATATATATAGTTTACTAAGAGGTGTGATTGTGAAGGGTTATGATGGTTCATCATACCTGTTCACATTTAACCACCAAATAACCGTTTTAACTAACATTCAGGTCTGTTGGCCTTTGGCCCAGACCTAGATAATATAAGGCCCTTACTCTAATTGTTACAGATAAATATAAGTTACATATTAATAAGTAAGACTTTATGATCTTAGATTTTCCAACAAGGATGAAGTTGGTGGAAGAATTAGCAGACGAACCCTCGAAGCAAAGCCTCACAGAATGGGTAAGCTTCAGATCTGAATATTTAGTTATCTTTTCTTTTTGTTTTGGGTTAATTACTTGAAAATGTATTATACTTGTCACTTTTTGTTATTGTGTGTATCAAACTTTTTCTTTTCATATTGTGTGTATTGAACTTTCAAATTTTGACCTTTGTGTGTATTTATGACCATTTTACCCTTACTTTTTTCAAATTTCGAAGGGTAAAATGGTCATTTTACATGGCTGAATAGTGGCAAAAATACACACAAAGGTCCAAATTTGAAAGTTCAATTCACACAATAAGAAAAAAAAAGTTCGATACACACAATAACAAAAAGTGACAAGTATAATACATTTTCAAGTAATTAACCCTTTTGTTTTTCTTTTGTGACGGGTCAAACATAAGAATCAAACAGAATTGGATTTAGGGTTAGATACTTAGATGGGTTATGCGTTAAAGCATAATCAAATGCATAAAACCTATAAAGTCGGGTTATTAAAAGAGAGATTGTTATTGTAACTTTATTCTTCTGCATAAAACTGAAAAACCGATCCCTTTAGGCGAAGTTTAACACAATAGAGCTGTTCCTGTTATTAACATTTTTTTACCTTACGTAAGGGTCGTGAAAAGATGTTAGTAATCATGTTTTATCCCCCGCGTAAACAGATCAGTCAGAGTTGGGTTGAACCCCATAGGTCATGCTTAACCCAATCAATCAAACTAAGTCTTCGTATCTAAAAAAAAATTACTCAAATTATTTTGATAGTAACAGACAGTTTGTTCATGATTATGTTGTTTCCTTGATGTTTGGTAGGCTCGCCCATTGTTGGACGGAGATACTATTGACGAGCTAATTGACCCTCGGCTAGGGAACTTTTATTCAGAAGACGAAGTCATTTGCATGTTGCAAGCTGCTTCTTTATGCATTAAAAGGGATCCTTACCTACGGCCTCGTATGTCACAGGTAATCCTTCATTCAGAAACAACATTCACCCTTTTCTTTTGCTAAAAACTGCCACTTTAATGAAATGATATGTAAAATGTTGATAGTCTGCTACGCCAAGCTTGAGGGCACATGATCCTTGAAACAAGGACCACATGAGTCATCAACGCAAGGTGTGAAGTGAGTAACCAAAGACGATAGGATGATGAGCGATCAAACACAATACAACGATCTCCTTCAAGCATTGATCATTGGAAAGACTTAAGGAGTCAACCTTCCTATGATCTCTTGCTGATCGGTCATATGAAGGAAAATATCGTAGTGATGAAAGTTATGATTTAATGTTTTTTAGCGTTTGGTCTATCACTCGCTGTAAGCTTGTATTATTGGCAAAGTAAATGTTCAATGAAAAAAAATAGCAACTAGTGTGTTTAGTGCTGTTAGATAGTTAGGTAATTGAAACGTTTGTTAACATACTTGGTAATTCCTGAAAATCAAGCAAATGAAGATATAGAACCTATTTTTTAAGTTTCATGAATTAGATTCATAAGGCAAATGGGCAAGACGAATGCAATGGATAACAAGTAAAAATGAAATAAGAGCACAGAACAGTCAGGAAAAACCGCGGTACCCAAGACGGAAATCGATTTGCCAAAACACCAGGACGTTGACCGAAGTTAGTGTTCAATATCCGGTTCGGACAGTCGTGCAAGAAGGCATACAGGACGGTTATTATTTTGTACTAAAAGAGACTACGACCCGGAACCGATAGACCTGATTATATGATGGTAAGATGTGGACCGCGGACCGGACCATCGTAGGATCCTGATCCAGGGTCAAAGCCATCCCCTACGTTGAACAAATACTTCTTTTGTGAATTTCTCGAGCGTAGTCAAGTATACAACGAAATGACTTCGAATTTCATAAATGGCATAAGTCTTAGCAAAAATTGATTACATTGTCAGTAAAACCGATTACAAACCGTATCACAATTTCCTACAATCATTGACGAGATAGACACCTTGACCTGGTTGTAAAGTAAGTCGATACAATACAAAGTTAAGGTACAGCATATTTTCAATTGGAGATCAAATAATAGAAAAAGCCGGTGTCATAACTTTAAAATCAAAGCATATGCCACAGGCATTGCACCTCTATTACCCCCCGAGTGATTAAATCCCCGGTATCTCTATTTCAATAATATCACACTGGATTATAATTCATACTTGCAAAATTAAAAATTTCAACATCAGAACTAAACTTACTTTAAACAGAAAATAAAACAGAGGCGTCTTATTCGGGCCTTCGCTGCATTTGGGACCTAATTTGCAATAACAAAGTTGAAACATGCTCCCTCACTGAGTTTTCCGGTCTGGCTCGGTATTAGCAGGATCCAAAGCTATCTCGTCTTCACTGTTGATTAAACACAACAATCTGAGGTGAGTCACAGCATTCATAATGGACGGGAATCCAGTAACCATAACCACACATTTTGCTTCTTTATAAAGCAGGGTTAACCTCTTTGCGGAAGCAGTTTCATTGTGTTCCGAATTGTTCTTCCTTTTCACTGACGCCTCCCAACGGTGCCAAAAAGTGCCATTAAGTACAAACAGAAACTTAATGGATGGTGTTGTATTTATCTTAACCAAAAAAAAAGCGTATGTAATGGTTTAGATATGATCTATCAACATGTCCCATGAATTTCACTAAATTGGCAGATGGTATATCATGGACTAATTTCTTTTTTACTTTAGAGGGTGTGTTTGGATTAGCTTATTTTCTGGGCTTATGTCCTTATTTGAAAAAATAACTGGAAAAGCGAAAAAGACTTATTTTATTGGGGCTATGACAAGGGTTTATCAATTGTATAGCTTATTTAAGTCCATATGCTCAACTTGATAAGCTCATAAGTCGAAAAAAGTGGGCTTATGAGCTGTTCCAAATTCAAATACATCCATAAGCCAAGAAAATTAGCTAATCCAAATACCCCTTATTTACGTAACAACCTTTATCCCGTTGCCAACATATGTAGGACATTTATTCTGTTTCTTAACTTCAAAAAACTAATAATACATCACCATTTTACCTCCTGGGTCACTTACATACATGGGTTAAAATTAAATTATGTTTACATCGTAAGTAGAGAAACAGTTATTGACGTACATTGTACAATCTAGAGTAAAGTTCGTGACAATTTGGTGTCAACATCCCTCAAATGCTATATAAGGAAATCAATGACCAACATACAAAATTGGTACGCCTATTCACTGACACATATAGTATTAGTCATCTTCCTAAATAATCTAAGCTATTAGCAATTAAATTAAAACAGGTCTTATCGAGTTTATCTGAAGTTTTTATCCTCTAGTTTGGAAAGTAACTTAATGGCGTGTGATAAACGCCTAGTACCATTTTAATAGCTGAAGAGAAAACTATAAATATCCTAAAGAGAACACTCTTCACTACTGGTACTACCATCACAACTACGACTGCAATGAAGGCGGTAAAAGCAAGAAAACAAACAAATGTGTGCAGCAAATCCTTACGTCTTAAACATTTAAAAAAAGATGCATGAAGAGGTGCAATGGCTTGAAAGAGTAGAAATATTAAGTTAGTAACAAACTTAGCATTCTATAAAACATAAGTAAGTTTTAAAATTTAAAACATTTATAGCAGAAACGTTAAACTCAGAAAACTACCAAATAACTTTGTTACGATAATTTGTTACAGGTTTTTTTTGGCAGATGGGTGATGGGTAATATGTTTAAACCTATAACGTCCATTCCTATTTATTGGTTCTTGTAAATTTTGTAATAAGTCACTAATGTACGTGAGTTGATATCATATATTATAGTAATCAAGTGGGCTTTGTCGCCTCATGGATGGCACCGATACAAGCCTAATCCGGGCCTAGGTTTGAAACAAGATTGTTTATCAATCTATGTAGCTGGTAAAAAATTATTACTAGTGTGATAAATTAAAAAAATATTTAAGATCCACTATGTTGTAATACATATATCATGCGATGAAATCAGTATCGTAAAAAGTGTAAAGTTATATAGGATATAGTATTTAACCTCGAATTAAGAGTAATAATAAATAAGTGGTGAAACGATGATTTTATGATGGTGGTAGCGGTCGGTTGACTTGAAATGTAAAACTTAACGGATAATGAAAAAAAATGCGATATCTTGATTAGAAATAACCATTAAATTGAATACCTTTTTTTGTGTTACGATATCCCAAATATTATTAAAATTGCGAATTTTTCCGTGGGGGCGAATGCATAACATTAGCTCAATTAATATGCTGAAAAACTCGAATGGAATAACACTTAACTATGGGCGTAAGTTTAGTCACCTCACGTCACAATAACAAATCACCCATTCAAACCCTATAACTCCTTTATTCCCCACGTTACAGTAACCCCGCAACTTTCTCGTCACTCACAAACTTCTATCATCATCCCATACACATGAGATCAATCATCCGTCCAAGAAAGATGCAACATGATGTTATCATCTATGGCAGGAGTAAAATATTAACATGTGATAGATTTAAAAAATATTTTTATATTCCTAAGCATATGTTCATTCGTTCTACACAAATGACCCTTAAAGCAATTTCTTGTATCCCTGGTTTTCACTATATACGCAAGAATAAAGATGAAATAATGCCAAGACCGTACTTGTATTCTTCTTCGCATTCTATTCGTACTATAGGAGGAGCTCCATAAAGAGATAACAGTACGCGTGATTACTTTTACTTTACTTCTCTGCCCTAGTTTTAATTAATTGCGCTTGTAATAGATCACTGCTTCAAAATTTTGAAATAGGTGCAAATTAAAAATAGTTTAAATCTCTGATTATAGGAGATTTACAAGATGGACTAGAGCCAATAACTTCTCCTACATAAATAGGAACTTCAATCTTCAATCACATCAACAAAGGGAAATCAGAATCCCAATCCGGAGGCCAATATCTTATTACCATTACCTTGAAGCAAACAATGAAGAAGCAGAACAAGAACAAAATTTTAAGTATTGCTCTGAGGAGCTGAGCTATATTGACTCAGCATTCCGCTCAACGAGAACGAATGAAGTCTATTTGTTCTTCGAGAATGAGTATGTTGTGTTTAGGAATAATGCTCCTGAACAACGTATCGCTCGGGAAGATGTCAATGGCCCCGTTACATTAGAAAATGTTTTCACTCCCTTGGTTGTAACCTATTTTGTTGCAAATCGGAATAGGACGCTGTCATTTGGTAGACAATGGTGGTGATGATTTGAATCATTATATCTTTTCCGGAGAATTCTGCCCCCGAGTTTAAATGCTCATATCCTTATCCCAAGCACAAGCCTTATGGCCTTTATCATACATAATTCTGATCATATGCTTCCCGAACAGTATGATATATCTTGGAGCCTCCCACTTTGATGAAGATCTATTAGGCTGGAACATAATCAATATCGATCCCAAAAACATTCCACTAAAGAAAAAATGAAAATGACCTTCATATAAATAACGGACACTTACATGTCATTATGATATACCTATGTATCCGCGAACTCACTGTTCCTGAAGTTCGGGAAATCTCTCCAAGTGTAGCATATAACATCGATGATTTTCCAGAACCAACTGACCCGCAAACTGCAACTTTTTGCCCACGTTTTACTTCAAGATTAACGTTCCGAAGTGTTGGAGTGGTGGATTCAGGATCCCAAGCGAAATTTCCATCCTGTATTCTAATATTGTTAGTTGACTTCTTGGTTTCTTGTTTGGTTGTCAACTTGTTATCTTTTAGTTCATCGTCAACTAAGAAAGAAGTAATCCTACCAAAGGATACTTTGACCTGAATTAACGCGGAAATTGCATCAGGCAACAACCACCGTAATGGTTTCAGACATAGTCCGCATGTGGCTAAAAATTGAAAAATAATGTGGCAACAACTATAGGGCACTTCTCAAAAGCGCAACATCCAAAAAGAACGACTGAAGAAATAAGTGTCGGTGACATCCAATACAACATCGTGCCATAGACCTTTTTAAACTGAGCTTCACGCAGCAAGATTCGACAACTTTCTTGAATTTTTCTCAGAAGTTGATCGTAGTCTCTTGTCCTGAGCCACCATGAATTCCAACTGACACTTTTGAATAGCTTTTGCGAAAGGCAAATTTAGTAGCCCACAAATAATAATCTACGTGTGCTAAAACGCGGGGGGGGGTTGGGGGGGGGGGGGGATGGAGGGGGGAAGAACGCATATTTTTACTATGGAGAATAGTACACCAACAGCTAGAATTAGTTGAAAAACGATAACCAACTCACTTGAAACGACATAGGAAATTCGCCCATTCTATAAGCATCAACCGCTATGTAATTCACAACTTCACCAGTCGAATGCCTTTTTCATCCTAAATTAGAAAGCTTTAGTTGCTATTCGTACACTGCCACCATTAACGCTGACCTCATTGTCATACCGGTTCTTCTTGCAATAAAGAAAAACTGTCTGTGAGACAATGATTCCGTTACCTTGACTACTATCAAATACCCTACTAATAAGAGTCCATGATTTACGTCTGTAACATCACTGTTTGTATATTTAACGGTTAACGAAAGCATATAGTAACAATGGGCTAACCACAACCGCTATTGTCCTAAGCAATACGCAAAGCCCTTTAAAAACTATTTCCTTATAATTAACTTTGGCTAACGCTTTAGCAACCATGTTTGTGTTGTTTGAGGCTTTTCCCGTTTAAAGTGAATCCCATGCTTTTGTGAATTTCTCATGGGCAACTGCTGCTTGGTCAATGGATGCTAGAGGTGTTATTGGTGTTATTAGGTGGATGCTGATGTGACACACTACAAGATCGATTATTGGTGCATCCACTGGCACTAATGTGTTTAATATATCAATGATCAAATCAAGTTTACATGCCTCTATCTGAAAGTACAATACTTTCAAAAAATTTAATGAATTACTTAAAAGCAGCCTGATTTTGATCTTGTATTTAGTTCAGGAAAAATGTCTACAAATGGGACTCAAATTCATAGATGATATGCTGCAGCTCCTCACATATTTACTTGGATGAAACACCTCCTCCCACTTTAGTTAATAAGTGACAAATAACTATCTTTTGTGTCACACGTTTATATACAGCTGATGCAAATAACTTATACTAGGTCTTTTGTGTCACATTTTTCAAAGGAGATGTCACTAATGATATTTTTACTTTGTAAATTTATGTTTTAGCATCACACTATTAAACAACTGTCACTAATAAGGCGACACAAATGAGCATTTTTGTACTAGTGTTTAGAAAAACTTGTTAAAACCTGAGTTGAAATGCATTATCAGTTTCACCACATAAATAGAAAGTAGAAACAAGAGGTAATATAGTTTTTAATGACAAATAATATAATAAAAGTTCCAAACACCCGAAAGATGAAAACGGTCATGCTCAGGGTGAGGTCCTGCCCTAAACTCCTCAGGGAGTGTAAGCATGTCAACTCCGGCATTATATCGAGGCAGAATGTTCACCAACAGAAAGCCAGTTATTAGAACAATTTTCCTTGGGAACCACGACCCCGGCTTAATTATGTATTCTTTTTGGTTTGGTCCAAGAGTAAAAAGTGCAAAAATCACATGTGATGGTTTTCCTTTGAACATGTTAGCTCCCCTGAGAGTTATTTGACAGCAAATGTCAGCTCGCTAAGTCGCTATCGCAAATAGTGTTTTGTAAGCAATTAACCCGTAAAAAACCCGTCTACTATAGGGGCGTAATGGCAATCGTTTTCGTTGAATATAGGGGAAGTCCAACAAGATACACACAAAGAGTCCAAACCAAAAAAAAAAAACTAAAAAAAAAAAAACCAAGCCACCCCTCCCCCTCGGGCATATTACACCTCTGAACCGCCTTATTGAAGAATTGTAAACCTTTCATTCTTGGTAGGGGGGGGGGGTTATGGGGAGTTTCTTAATCGAGTTACAAATGCAGCATCCACCTTAAAATATATAAAACTTGTACCTTTGAAGAAAGGAAACATCTTGTCGATTAAGCAAGGACCTTCAAGAATCTTGTCATTTGTAGTACCCGGTGCATAATCTATTTTTGCGCAGATACTACCGGAAAAGATAAATGATTCATCATGATCATCATGACAACCAAAAGCAGCGTCTATTCCATTTTCAGCAAAAGGAGTAGCAACAAGGGAGTGGAAACCATTTTGTATGTAAAGAGGGCCATTGACCACCCAATCATTCGTTGTTCCAGGAGCATAATTCAATACAACATACTCATTGTGGAAGAACAAATAGGCTTCATTCGTTTCAGGAGAGAACGAATGCTGAGTTCAAATACCCTCAGAGCAATACTTAAAATTTTGTTCTTGTTCTGCTTCTTCATTGTTTGCTTCAAGGTAATGGTAATAAGATATTGGCCTCCGGATTGGGATTCTGATTTCCCTTTGTTGATGTGATTGAAGATTGAAGTTCCTATTTATGTAGGAGAAGTTATTGGCTCTAGTCCATCTTGTAAATCTCCTACAATCAGAGATTTAAACTGTTTTTATTTTGCACCTATTTCAAAATTTTGAAGCAGTGATCTATTACAAGCGCAATTAATTAAAACTAGGGCAGGGAAGTAAAGTAATTGTAATCACATAACTTGTTACCTTAATGAAGCTCCACCTAGTACGAATAGAAAAGGAAAAGAAGAAAAACAAGTACGTTTTGGCTATTTCTTTTTCTTTCTTGCCGTATATGTGAAACCAGGGAACAAGAAATTGCTTTAAGGGTCATTTGTGTAGGACGAATGAATATGTATGACATAAATATTTTTTAAATTATCACATATTAATATTTTACCTGCACATAGATGATAACATCATGTTGCAACTGTCTTGGACGGATGATGAATGAGTATGGGATGATGATGATGTTTTGTGAGTGACGAGTAAAAGAGAGAGGGTTACTGTAACGTGGGGAATAAAGGAGTTATAGGGTTTGAATGGGTGATTTGTTATTGTTACGTGAGGTGACTAAATTAGCCCAATAGTAGTGTTATTCCATTGAGTTTTTCAGCATATAATTTAGCTATGATATGCAATTAGCACCCACGGTAAACTTGCAATTTTCATAATAATTGGGCAAATAACACAAAAAGGTATTCAATTTAATGGTTATTTCTAATCAAGATATCGCATTTTTTTTCATTATCCGTTAAGTTTTACATTTCAAGTCAACCGACCGCTACCACCATCATAAAATCATCGTTACCACCACCATATTATAATACTTTTAATCGAGGTTAAAACTATATCAATAACTTTCACTTTTACAACTGATTTACGCATGAATATGTATTACAAATAGTGGACATAAATATTTTTTAAATTATCACATAGTAATATTTTACCTGCACATAGATGATAACATCATGTTGCAACCTAGGCCCGGATTTGGCTATGGGCCATATGGGCGACAAAGCCCACTTGATACTATAATATATGATATCAAACTCACGTACATTATTGACTTATTCCAAAATACAAGAACCAAATAATAGGAATGGAAGTTATAGGTTTAAACATACATACCATCACTCCATCTGCCAAAAACCTGTAACAAAAATCGTAACAAACTTACTTAGGAGTTTCATGAGTTTAAACGTAGTCTGCTATAAAGTTTTAAAATTTAAACTTACTTATGTTTTAAAATGCTAAGTTTGTTACTACCTATATATCTACCTTCAGCCATTGCACCTCTTCATGCTTTAAAGTTTAAACGTAAGGATTTTGCTGCCACTTTGTTTGTTTTCTTGCATTTAACCCGCCCTTCATGCGTACGTAGTTTATTATGGTAGTCAGTAGTGAAGATTGTTCTCTTTAGAGATATTTATAGTTTTCTTCTTCAGCTATAAAATGACTAGGCTTTACCACGCATTAAGTACTTTCCAAATCGAGGATTAACTTCAGAAAACTCGATACCTGTTCTTATTTAAATTGCTAATAGCTTAGATTATTTAGGAAGATGATAACTATATGAGCTCAGAGAATATGGTACATTTGTATGTTGGTATATGATATCCTTATAGCATTGAGGGATTGTTGCACCAAATTGTCACGAACTTTCTCTAGATTGTAAATGTACGTCATAAACTGTTTTTACTTAACGATGTAACAAAATTTAATTTTAACCCATGTATGTAAGTGACCCAGGAGGTAAAATGGTGATGTATTATTAGTTTTTTGAAGTTAAGAAACAGAATAAATGTCCTACATATGTTGGCAACGGGATAAAGGTTGTTACGTAAATAAGGGGTATTTGGATTAGCTAATTTTCTTGGCTTATGGATGTATTTGAATTTGGAACAGCTCATAAGCCCACTTTTTTCTACTTATGAGCTTATCAAGTTGAGCATATGGACTTAAATAAGCTAAAATTGATAACCTCGTAAGCCCCAAAAAATAAGCTTTATCAGCTTTTCCAGTTTTAAATAAGGTCATAAGCCCAGAAAATAAGCTAATCCAAACACCCTCTAAGTAAAAAGAAATTAGTCCATGACTTACATTGACAATTTAGTGAAAGCTCATGACATGTTGATACAATAACCCATATACATACGCTTTTTTTTGGTTAAGAAATACAACACATCATAAGTTTCTGTTGTACTTACATGCACATTTTTGCACCGTCAGGAGGCGACAGTGAAAATGAAGAACAATCTGAACCCGATGAAACTGCTTCCGCAAAGAGGTTAACTGCTTTATAAAGAAGCACAAATGTGTGTTTATGGTTTCATGGATTCCCGACCATTATGACTGCTGTTGACTCACTCAGATTGTGTTCTAATCAACAGTGATGACGAGATAGCTTTGGATCCTGACAATACCGAGCAGACGGAAAACTCAGTGGAGGGAGCATGTTCAACTTTGTTTATTGCAAATTTAGGTCCCAAATGCAGCGAAGCCGAGCTAAGACCTGTTCTTTCTAAGTAAGTTCAGTTAGATGTTGAAATTTTCAATTTTGCTAGTATTGAAATATAATCCGGATGTGATATTATTGAAATAGAGATACGCGGGATTTAACTCACTCAGGGTGCGTAATAGAGGTGCAATGCCTGTTGCATATGCTGATTTTAAAGTATGACACCAGTTTTTCTATTTTTGATTCCAATTGAAATATGTGTACCTTAAATTTGTTGGTTCGACTTACTTTACACCAGGTCAAGGGTCTATCTCACATGATTGTAGGAAATGTGATAGGTTTGTAATCGTTTTACTGACAATGTAATCATTTTAGCTAAGACTTGCCATTCTCATGAAATCGAGTCATTTCGTGGTTATTGACAACGAAATCACAAAAGAATTGTTATTGACAAGTATTTGTTCAACGTAGGGCTGGCATTGACCCTGGACAGAACCTACGATGGTCCGGTCCTCGGTCCACATTTACCTCATATTCGGTCATCGGTTCCGGTCTCGTCTTTACGTACAACCGACCATTATGCCTTCTTGCACCGACTGACCCGAACCGGATTGAACACATTCGGTCAACGGTCCGGTGTTTTGGGGCAAATCGATTTCGGTCTGGGCCGGTTTTTCCTGACCGATCTGTGACTCTCAATTCATTTTAACTTGTTATCCAATGCATTCGTCTTGCCCATTGCCTTATGAATCTATTCATGAAAACTAAAAAAGTTTCAATATCTTCATTTGCTTGATTTTCAGGAAATACAAGTATGTTACAAACGTTCAATCCACTTCTAACAGACTAACACTATTGCTATTTTTTTCATTGAACAATATACTTTTGCCAAAAATACAAGCTACAGCGACGTGAAGCACCAAAACGGCAAAAAACATTAACATGAATTATACTACTTATTATCCACAAAATGACCGACTCCAGAGCTCATAGGAAGGTTGCCCCTTAATCTTTCCAATGACTTGCTCGAAGGAGATCCGTTGTATTGTGTTTGATCGCTCCATCTCCTATCGTTTTGGTTACTCACTTCACACCTTGGTGATGACATGTGACTTGATTCCATGATCAAGTCGCCCTCAAGTATGCGTAGCACCTATCAACATTAACATATCCTTTCATTAAAGTGGCAGTTTTGTATAGCAAAAGAAAAGGGTGAATGTTGTTTGAGTGAAGAAGGATTGCCTGTGACATACAAGGCCGTAGGTAAGGATCCCTTTTAATGCATAAAGAAATGAAGGGGTATATATAAAGAAAAAAAAAAAAAAATATAATAAAAAATAAATATAGTGGGATAGGGATTATTGATAAGAACGTCGTCCTTCTGATATAAGTTACCTAGTCCGAGGGTCAATTACTCGTCAATAGTATCTCCGTCAAAACAAATGGGCCGAGCCTCCAAACATCAGGATACAACATAATCATGAAACAAAACGTCTTTAACTATCAAAATAATTGAGTAAATTTTTTTTATATAGAACTAGTTTAATGAATGGTTAAGCATGTATGTATGACAACCCAACCAGACTGATCTGTTTCGGGCGGTACTAAAATGATTTACTCACAACTTACACGACCATTAGTAGTAAAAATGGTAAAAACAGGAAAGCTTATAGAGTGTAAAACCAAAGGGATAGGTTTCATTATGCAGAATAAAAGTTACAATAATAATCTCATAATAATCTCAAATATAATCTCTATCTTTATAACCCCAAACCCCCCCTACTTCACCCACCCTACACACAAAACCACATAATAACACACCATAACCCCACATACCCCCCACCTTTTAATAACCCCCTAATAACACCCCCCCCAAACCCCTCCGACTTATTAGGTTATTAAGGCATTTGAAATTAAGCTTTAAACGCAGAACCCATCTAAGTATCTAACCCTAAATCCGATTCATTTTGATTCTTATGTTTGACCCGTCACAAAAGAAAAACAAAAGGGTTAATTACTTGAAAATGTATTATACTTGTCACTTTTTGTTATTGTGTGTATCGAACTTTTTTTTTATTGTGTGTATTGAACTTTCAAATTTGGACCTTTGTGTGTATTTTTGCCACTATTCAGCCATGTAAAATGACCATTTTACCCTTCGAAATTTGAAAAAAGTAAGGGTAAAATGGTCATAAATACACACAAAGGTCAAAATTTGAAAGTTCAATACACACAATAAGAAAAAAAAAAGTTCGATACACACAATAACAAAAAACAAGGCATCAAGATCAAAACTGAGGATAATGAAGACAATATCAGCACCTCAAGTAAAGACTTTGTCATCATTGTTTAAAGAACATCAAGAAGGGATAAAAGAAGGGACAGATAAGACTTATGATCTTAAGGGGATGTATGTTGGAAAATCTAAGATCATAAAGTCTTACTTATTAATATGTAACTTATATTTATCTGTATTTAGGCCTGTGAACAATTAGATTAAGGGCCTTATATTATCTAGGTCTGGGCCAAAGGCCAACAGACCCGAATGTTAGTTAAGACAGTTATTTGGTGGTTAAATGTGAACAGGTATGATGAACCATCATAACCCTTCACAATCACACCTCTTAGTAAACTATATATATGTTGATTGTATAACAGTTTCAATATCAATCAGAAAAAACCTTATATACATTACAATTTCATCCTTCTTGTTTATTTTCTCCAAACTTTGTTACTTTGCATACTGCAAGATTGCAGACTTACATATACAAACCAAACACCCTTTTCTGTCAGACCAAACATGGTTAACACAAACACTTTCTTGGAGAAAAGATGGTCAAGGCCAAGTTCTAGTGCCTGTGGCCTTTCTAACATTTGGTATCAGAGCAAACTTGGGAGACCACTAAGAAAGAGTCTACAATATGACTTCATCCAAAGACAATTGAAAAGAGAAAAGGAAGCACAACTTGGAAACCGCATAAGGCAAATCACACATGATTGCAAGGAGATGCTGAGAAGAAAAATGGAAGAAATAGAATTGTATAATTCTACTATCAATCAACCACAGTCCCATAACATCTCACAGAACAGAAATAGGAAACACAAGTGCTTCAAGTGCAGACAAAGAGGACATGTTATCAAAAACTGTCCTATGAAGAATAAGGAACATGATGAAGGGACAAAAAAGAGTTTCATGACAACAAAACCTACTGTAAGTTTGAAGTATCCAGAATGGATTCACTTTACAACGAAATGCATGATCAAGGGCACAGACCAAGGGCACTGGGATGACATCTGGTATGTTAGTAATAACACAAGCATGCACTTATGTTCCAAACTAAATCAATTTTGCAACATTAAAGAGAGTTTTTGTAACACCCCCAAATTGGGTCGCAGCGGAATAATGTGTATCCGGGAGCGTTACATTACAGATCAATAGCACAAGATATGAGAATGACCTCAAAAAGAGTCGTTTAAAATACGATACATTGAATTTATTGAAATTGTTTGATACAAAGCACAAAGGCTTAAATAGTTCAACATTTGAAATAAAGATTCTAGATCATAACAATCGTCCCGAAATATAATGACTCCAAATCTTTATGCATGACACCCCAAAAGACTATCCCAATGTATCTTGTGCACCTCGTGCATCATTGACCTGAGAAAAACATGCTTAAAATGTCAACATAAAGTTGGTGAATTCATAGGTTTATGTAAATGAAATGTAGGACCGTAAGATTTTAAGTGTATGATAATGCAACATATGCAAACATAACAAATGTAATTACATTTCCCTAAGCTCATGACACCGAAGCTCAACATGTATGAATGCAATATAAATATTGCCACATTGCCCGTGATGATGTTTTAACCCGCAACATTCGAATTCGACATGGTATACATCCGTTGGTTCACTTCGTGACACTAGTGAGAGCTACTCACACGGATGGGGATGTCAACCCCAATAGATCTATTTATAACATTCGCGCTCACACAAAGTAATTAACAGTTCATGATAATGGGCTCAAAAGGTTAACGCTACTTAGGTAAACACGTAATCATGGTAAAATGTACACTTACGTCCAATTTGTAACAACAAAGCATGTTTCTCATCCCAAAAGTTGTAAATCATTGATATAGTAAAACATGGGGCGATAAACTCACATTAAGTAATGATAGCGTAGAAGCAAAGTAGTGGCACGAAAAATGATGCAAAAGGCTTTATCCACAACCTATGAATAAATAATACATATTCACTAAACGGAAAAATAATAATATAAATACTTGCAATCTTGTCCCTAGTGTGTGCTTGAATATACTTAAATTAGTGATATTGGAAAACAAGTTTCTCATTTTAAAATAGTCAACTTTATCGGGTCAACGTGGTCAAACCGTAAGTACATACTTTATGACTTTGGACATTTAAGAAACTAGGTCGTCTATACTTTAAAATAATAGTTTAGGTCGGTCCTTGGTGTGGTCTCTAAGTACGTTAAGTAAGTTTCGGCTAAAAACATCGTTTAAGTAGTTAAAAATAGCGCTAAACATGTGTGGGTCGCAAGGCTGTTTTCCAGACTTAGAAAATAAAAGGTGTCATTTCAGCTTATAGTGTTGCGTGGTCATACTTTTGAAATCAGTTTGCGGACTCGTTACTTAATGTTAGGGCAATTTAAAAGTACATCTGAAAACCAGGCTAGGTCTATTATAACTTACCTTTTATAAGTTTTGGGGGCGGAGGTCGATATCGTGGTCAAAAATGAGGCCAAATTAGGGGGTGTTGAACTTTCTGGCGACAATATTAACTGCGTGACAGCAGTACTAACTTTGGGCCATGATTGCGAGTTCGTTTCATAACCATTTTTAGTAAATCAAGTTGCTAAATGTACCATACCATGTCGACTATAAAATGCCCCTACTTGTTCTCTTTACGCATAAGCCTAGGTGGGTCACAACAGGGCTTAAAGTCGGCCCATTAGGGCTGCGTTACAAAAGGCAAATGGCAAACTTATACCTCGAACTTTGAGACCTTATAACTATTTATTTACTTGATGAAATTTGGTGACTCCAGGGGCAAAACAAAGTATCCTAGGTCCTTCTTACGTAACACATAAGGTCGGACTCTATATTTACGCCTAAAGGTCGAATGGTGCACTCAAAGTTGTTGGTGTGGGACGTGCTTTATAATAGCTTCAGCATGCACTCTTTCTTTTTATCTAATAACATGTCCAAGTTACAAAATGGCTAGCCTTCTCACCCATCACCCTTGTATAACCATGGCCTGTGTTTCATTAGTCACTAACAAATTTTTATGGGTTTTTACTTGTTTCAATTGTTATACAACAGAGGGTACAAAGATGGTTTGTTTTAATAGTTTTCAAGCACACTATAAAGACACATAAATTGCATAATAAAAATAAGTAATAAGAATGATTAGCTCACAGAAACTCAAGGATGAATGCGTTGCGGACTTGACTCAACGAATTACGAAAGCTCGACTTATTTACCCCTCACGTATACAAAATCCACACCCAAACAAAAGGTTATCAACGATAGCTTGTACCCCTTGATGATCACGAGCCTACTTGTCCGCTTGTTTACTGCCTTGGTGTGGATGATTAACAGGGAACGAATACGAAAGAAACCTAATTAGGGTTTCTTGGGGTTTTAGGGTTTATGGGGAATCTGATGGTGAAAGGCTTGTGTTGTATGTGAGTCAAAAAAGGGATAGAAGGTAAAGGAGACCCAAGGTGATTTTATGAGTCTGATGGTGTTGCTATTTCTGTGTTTTTGAAGAAGTATGCATGTCTCCTTATAATCAAATGGTATAGTAAGCATAGTATTCCAGATGCAAGTCACGTTGCTATGTAAACCCATATAAGGCATGGAATTTCTTGGATTTAGCATGGTCAATGAACATGAATTAAAAGGGGATTACTGTTGGATGCGTGTGAACAAAACCAAAGGAGTATAGCAGCTATAAGTCACGAGTGTTTGTTAGGTTTTGGTAAAAGGAGAATTAGGCTTTTACTCATTGGATATTAGGGTTAAGTTAGAAATGGATTTTTTTTGTTATCTTTTCTTTGCATTAATCGGCTGGAAACTTAGAATAAGGGAGCACATGATTCTTGTAGGCTAGATTGTAGGGATTTTTCTTAAGGATTTTATACTCTCTAATTTATATAAGCTACATGCTGGTGATATTTGTTTTGAGCCCTTTTACTTTGATCAAATAAGTGACATTTCCCAACTTCCCTTGTCGCGTATGTAAATTAAGTGACGAGTAGGATGGACTTATGTAAAGCCTTGATGAGTGTATTTGACGTTTTCTAGCAAATGTTAAATTTGTGAGCTCACGCGATATAACTAATGCTATTTAAATGGCTAACTATGCGGATTTAGATAAGGTCTAGAGTAAATAGTAAAAGAAATTTAAAATGACGAAAGTACAGAGTCGTAATATAACCTGAAAAACACGGGGTGTTATAGTCTCCCCCGGTTAGATGAGCCTTGTTCTCAAGGCTTAAGATGTTGTAGTGGACGAAGACGCCCGATTTGTGAAGAGATGTGGGTATTTCTTTTTGAATGAGTCTTCACTTTCCCATGTGAACTCATGACCTCTCCTGGAGTTCCAGTGAACCTTAACGAGTGGTATACGACTTTGCTTTAATCGTTTGATCTCCCGTTCCATAATTTCAATGGGCTCTTCTACAAATTGGAGTTTATCATTAATATGTAGTCCTTCCAACGGAACAACTAATGGTTCGTCGGAATAACATCTCTTCAAGTTGGATACATGGAATGTATTGTGAACCCAGCTCAATTCTTGAGGGAGTTCAAGCTAGTATGCAACGGATCCAATCTTTTCCAACACCTTGAAAGGTCCAACATATCGATTGTTTAACTTCCCCTGTTTTCCAAAACGACGACCCCTTTCCAAGGTGAAACCTTGAGCATAATCCTATCCCCGACTTGAAACTCCATCGGCTTACGCTTTAAGTCGGCGTAGCTCTTTTAACGGTCACGAGCGGCTTGAATCCTTTGCTTGATCTGAATGATTTTCTTGGTCGTTTCTTGAATTAAATATGGACCGATGAGTTGAGCCTCTCCGACTTCGGCCCAACAAACAGGTGAACTACACTTTTGACCGTATAATGCCTCAAACGGTGCTGCTTTGATGCTAGCGTGATAACTGTTGTTGTATGAAAACTCGACTAATGGCAAATGCTTAATCCAACCATTTCCAAAGTCGATCACGCAAGCACGTAGCATATCCTCTCGAGTGTGTGGAAGGTTCTCTTCGCTTTGTTCCATCTGTTTTGGATGGTACGCAAGAGTACTCATATCAAAACTAGTACCCAAAGCCTTTATGAAGTGATCTCCAAAAAATGTGATGCGAAACCTAGGGTCACGGTACAGATGATTGAGTAGGTATTCCATGCCTCGCACTACCTCCGTTATGTACACCTTGCAGCTTCTCCATAGAAGTCTGGTTTCTTCATTGGCTTATAATATTGTAGATTAGTATGAAGTCGGTACTATATCACCAAATAGTGTCATGACCTCTTGCGGTGGACTTAGGAAGCATGGTGAAAAATCATGGTGATATTGTCCCCACTTACAATCAAGGTTTCTTGGGTTTGTACCAACATCCCGATGGTCCTTGATGTTAATCTTTAACCCTGGTACAGTCAGACATTTGTAACTTAGGTGGCGATGTCGGCCATTTATATTGGGCCACCATTATAGCTTTTTCATGTCTTGATTACATTTGTCCCTGAACAGGAATGGACAGTGTATTTTTGATTTTGTGGGACTCGTACATGATATTACGGTCATTAAATCTCCATAACATGGCAACCAACTCCTATCATTTAAGCATATGGTTCCGTTCGCACGGGGTTCCAACCTCTCATTTGGTAGATCCTTACCTCCTACGTCTTCGTTCTTGAGATTTTTTGGTTTCTGTGCCACGGTCTGAGCATTCAAGATTTGTTTTGGAAGATCCAAGCCAATAGTCATAACTAAGGCTCGCACTTCGTATTGTTTTTTAATGTCGGCTCTTTCCTACTCAAAGCAGCTGCCCACAACATTTGCCTTTCCCCAGGGTGATAATGTAATCTCACTATCGTAATCAATGAGCAACTCTAACCAAGAGTTTTGCTCATATTCAACTCCTTTTGGTCAAGTATGTGTTGTAAGCTCTTATGATCTGTGAACACCGTACATTTGGTTTCGTACAAGTAGTGTCTCCAAATTTTTAGAGCAAACACCACTACACCAAGTTCCAAATCATGAGTAGTATAATTTTTTCATGGATCTTTAACTGACGTGATGCATAAGTAATCACCTTCTCGTTTTGCATCAATGCCGCACCCAATCCTTTATGTGACACATCGCAATAATCAATGAAGTTCTCAGCTCCTTGAGGGAGAGCTAAGATAGGTGCGCTACACAACTTAGTTTTCAACGTCTGAAAAGATGCTTCTTTCATGGTTTATACTTTATAACTTAGTTTGATGGTTTTTTGTTAAAAAGGATGAACGGATTTTTTTAAGTGGTTGAAGTGATGTGTTGAACACGATAAATAGGTTGTTGGTATTTTAATTACCACATCGGGTTTATTTGGATTATTTTTAAGAGGGTTTGGTATGCTGGCTGATGGCTTGGCGTCATGGCCACTAGTCCAACGTTTTTTCATGCCAATGATACCGTGGTTGGCGACATAGCTTTTCGCGCCGTGGTGACCAGCCCATGCCGTGGAGGATTTGCTTTTTTTTTTCTTAATATTTGAACGTTATAAAACGTTAAGGAGTGGAAAACTAGTTGTTTTTTTTGCATTTATTCCTCACAATTTTTAAGTTTTTACCTTTTAAAAATTATATAAATACATCTTTATTTTATCAAATTTTATACATATTTCCAATATCATTTCTATTTCAACAATACTTATTATTTTTTCAAGAAAACCAATATAGATCCTAACAATCCCAACACCTATGATCACTACTATATTTAAATTTGTAAATTCGTATAGTTTGTATATGATTGGAGTAGATTTTGTTGAATATAGATTTAGGTTTTTGTAAATAATGATTTAAGTTAATGATTAATTATTGATAGAAAGAAAGGGTTTTTTTTAGGGATTTGATAGTAAGAAAGAGGGTATTTTTTTCTCATGGTGATGGGTGAATATGTACGTCGTATACATGTATTGTGGTATATAACGTATGTTTTGACCGCGTCTAGTGCTTCTTCACTCGTTATGTTTCTTTTGCTGGTTTTTCGGTTTTTTTTAGAATTATTCTAATGCTCAAAATAAACATTAAAATACAAATATATAGCAAATCAGTGTCATATCTTATAAATGAAATGCAAAAATGAGTAGTAGCCGTAGGAATTTGATAGCAAAAACATGTATATATTTGATGCTACGTGATGCGTGTGATCTAGTCTTAAATTTATAAGGTCTCGTCTACCTATGATCTACACATGAACTAAAAGGCAGAGTACATGGTCGTGTGTAATGTATGATTGGTAAATCCGAGGTCGTTCTCAAGAGCTAAGGGTTGTCTATAACTTGAGTTTACTAATGTCACAATTTTTAAGATTTAAGAAGTAATTAAAATGCAATAATATAAATGACGGAAATGAAATGGTTTAACTTATAAATTGGAGAAAGTGCGGTAACCTAGTTAATCATTTACTAGCGCCATGATTCCTCTTCTTAGTGCAATGTCTAATTTTCATTTTATATGATGGTTCTAATATCACTAGGCCCGATTGGTAGTCGCAACCTAACGTATAATTCCTATGATCTCAGTCCGTTGTTCATGGTAACCGGGCATCTAGTTCATAGTCATTAAGTCCCCAACTATCCTATTAATTGATTTAATGTAAACAATCCTACTTATTGACATTTAAACCCATATTAGGTGCCAACTAACAAGAGTTTACCCGCACTTCTTAAGTATCTATTCTAGTAAACGTGGTGATATAGACAACACCTATAAGACCGAAATGGATGCCATCCCATCTTGATCAACCTACTAGACTAGTTTTCAAACGTTCACTCCTACTCATTAGCTACTACATACTATACCAACTTCAACACTACCAAAACACGAGGAATAAATCGATAAACACATAGAATATCCATATAATATGATAATTAGACAAAGGAAATGGAATCAATACATTAATAAAATCATAACTAGGCTAACATATAAAGTGTTTAGACGATCATGTTGTAAGTACAACAAGATTAATGTATAAAACAGAAATATAATTAAACATGGTTCTTGATACAAGTTATTTGATGTCGATCCAATGATGATGACGATTAAGTGTGAATTCTCCTTTGAAAAGTGTCTTGAGTTTTAGGAAAATGTCTTTGAAAAGAAGCCTTAATTGTCCTATTTGAGTGGTGTGGAATGGGATGTGTCAAATGGATGGATTAGGTCTTGTATTTATAGGTTTGTTGGGCTCGACATTGTTACAGTATAACCTTAAGTATGGAGTTACGCCATAACACTTCTTATTCTTGGAATTCTTCACCAGATTATGCTTAGTTACGACGTAACTCAAAGAGTAGGACTACGCCATAAATCCTCATTATCCAACTGGTTTTTTTAATCTTCGTTACTACGTCATACTCACAATGGGCTTGTTACGCCGTAGTTGTCTTCTTAGCTTTAATCCCTTCCAAATCTTCATGGTGATCACGGCACAACTATTACGGCTTGTTACACCGTAATATGCTGTGTTTAGACTTGGTCTAGTCAGCATCAAGAATGACTACGACGTAAGTATAATGGATCCCTTACGCCTTAATTAAGACTGGTCCAGCTACGAATGAATTAAGTATATATTAACGTAAAAACATATGAATTATGAATATATAACAAGGGAAAATTATATCGAAATATAGACATTATTTGATGTTATCAAATATCCCCAACTTAGCTTCTACTTGCTCTCAAGTAGACATTTTTAAGTCATTTCTAAAAAAGATATCTCCCAAGTTATCTTGAAAGATGTTGATACAAATAATGTCTCAAAACGTTATTTATATTTTACGGTTTCTCTACGTTTTGATAATAACAAAATGTAAATACGTCTTACGCAAAAGTTTATGTAAACAAGTTTTTAGTCATAACATTCCATTTCGACACAACATCACTTAAGGTATGAATAATGATTTTTAAACTGGTTTAAGTAATGATCAAATAAACATTTTCATACACTTTACATTTTACACATAACATTTTTAAACTAGACTTTCTTTAAAATAATATACAAACTATTTTAAACAAATGTAAAATGTCCCATTAAATTTAAAATTTGAATTCAACCTTCTGGAAGAAATATTTTGACAAGACTTGCAAGCAACCACAAAAAGACAAAAAAATCCAGCTGTTTGGTACAAACGGTTCCCTTAAATAGTGAACGGTTTTCTTATCGATAAAGAAACCATCGCACCGTCAAGGAGCGCACCTGGTTTCTCTTTCCTGTAAATAGAAACTCATTTCTCACTTTAAAAACCACACTTTCCCATTATTTTCTTTGCACATTTTCAGTACATTTAATCCACATTTCTTTGATCATTATACTTGCTTAATCTCATTTAAAGTGATCCAATCATCCATTCACTATGAGCACAAGTTAAGAACACAAGCTATCATAAAGATTTAGGTGTTGTAACATTTGTTACATCCATTGTGGAGATCTTGTTCATATTCATCAACCATATTAGTTAGTTAAACCGGGTTAGTATATGAGTCTTGAAAATACATGAGTGAGCAGGTTAATATATTAGTCCTAAAAATACGCGAGTGTGCAGGTCAGTATTTTAGTCATGAAAAGACATTTGTGAAGGGTTTGGTTCTATCCCGAGAAGAACTCGACATCTAGCATAGTGTCGAAAAATATTGTAAGCGACGTTGTACGGTTTTCTCCGCCTGAAGTGAGCTTGTTGATATAGTGCATTAATGTAACACCCCCAAATTGGGTCGCAGCGGAATAGTGAGTATCCGGGAGCGTTACATTACAGATCAATAGCACAAGATATGAGAACGACCTCAAAAAGAGTCGTTTAAAATACGATACATTGGATTTATTGAAAACGTTTGATACAAAGCACAAAGGCTTAAATAGTTCAACATTTGAAATAAAGATTCTAGATCATAACAATCGTCCCGAAATATAATGACTCCAAATCTTTATGCATGACACCCAAAAGACTATCCCAATGTATCTTGTGCACCTCGTGCATCATTGACCTGAGAAAAAAACATGCTTAAAACATCAACATAAAGTTGGTGAATTCATAGGTTTATGCAAATGAAATGTAGGACCGTAAGATTTTTAAGTGTATGATAATGCAACATATGCAAATATCACATATGTGATTACGTTTCCCTAAGCTCATGACACCGAAGCTCGACATGTATGAATGCAATATAAATATTGCCACATTGCCCGTGATGATGTTCTAACCCGCAACATCCGAATCCGACATGGTATACATCCGTTGGTTCACTTCGTGACACCAGTGAGAGCTACTCACCCGGATGGGGATGTCAACCCCAATAGATCTATTTATAACATTCGCGCTCACACAAAGTAATTGACAGTTCATGATAATGGGCTCAAAGGGTTATCGCTACTTAGGCAAACACGTAATCATGATAAAATGTACACTTACGTCCAATTTGTAAAACAAAGCATGTTTCTCACCCCAAAAGATATAAAACATTTATCCAAAACGAGTAAAAGTGGGGCTATGAACTCACCGTAAGTATTGATAATATAGAAGCAAGACAGTGGCATGAAAAACGAAGCAAAAGACTTTATCCGCAACCTATGAATAAATAATACATATTCACTAAACGGAAAGATAATAATATAAATACTTGCAAATTCTTGTCCCTAGTGTGTGCTTGAATATACTTGAATTAATGATATTGGAAAAACGATTTTTCTCATTTTAAAATAGTCAACTTTATCGGGTCAACGTGGTCAAACCGTAAGTATATAATTTATGAATTTGGACATTTAAGAAACTAGGTCGTCTATACTTTTAAATATTAGTTTAGGTCGGTCCTTGGTTTGGTCTCTAAGTGCGTTAATTAATTCGATAAAAACGTTGACGTTTACTTTTTGAGTTAAACTTATATTTTACCAAGTTTTTAACATGAGTCGTCTTAGAGTTTTACGATTAGTTTACGGGTTCGTTAATTGACGACATTAAAAAGTAAAAGTATATTTGAAAACTCCGTTGGGTAGTCTACAACTTTCATTAAATAAGTTTCGTCTAAAAACGTCGTTTAAGTGGTTAAAAATAGTGCTAAACACGTGTAAGTCGCAAGGGCATTTTTATACTTAGAAATAAATGGGTTATTTCAGCATGTACTGTGTGCGTGGTCAGAGTTTCAAAGTCGTTTTGTTGTCTCGTTGCTTAACATTAGAACAAGCTCTAAAAGTACTTTTGAAAAACTATGACCTACTGGTATACAATTTTCTTTTTATAAGCATAGTGAGGCTTGGGGGTCGTTATCTATGCGTCAAAAAAAGGGTCGATCAAAGATAGGTGCACACGCTTGCTGCTATGGCTACATGAACACTAAGTGTTTGACAGAATGTCAACACTAGGGTTGGACGTGCCCTTTTAAGCTTAAATTGTGGGCTGGTTATTTAACGAAACTGAGTGAGGTTTGTCCTAGTTTATAGGTGCTACTTCTGGCTACAAGTATATGCATTTATTTCGAATTAACCCTAAACCTATGCATGGTAAATCATGGAGCAAAAAGGCTCGTTGGCTGTTATAGGAAAAAAAAAAGAAGAAAAAAATACCCAATCCACTTTCTCCAATTTCCCTAAACCACAAAAGAAAAAAACAAAACAAATAAAAAAAAAAGTTTAAACATGGCAGTTTGCCAGTTTCTACACGAAACTTTAAGACTTCATAACTAACTCATTTCTCCACCAATTTAGGTGATTCCAGGGGCAAAATACTCACGACATGTCCAAATTTTGAAAGTAATTAGGTTTCGATTTTATACTTATGTCTAGGGGTCGAACAATGTGCCTAAATGTTACAAGTGTAGGTTACGTTTTAAATTATCAATACGTATACGTTTTTGCTTGTAGCCAATTAGTGAGCCTAAGTTACAAATAGTTGTGCACTCTAAACCTAATACCCTAGTTTAAGCATGGTCCATATTCCTCTTCTTTTCGCTTGATTAATTTATATAAGGTTTTATCTAGGTTTATTCGCATTTATGTTTATTTCAGCTTATCTTGTACATCAGAACAGTAGCGAAATGGTGTTTTGTTGTGAACTTGGAATTCGGCTAATCTTAAAGCACCACCACCACCTATCTATTAAATCTTCAAAGAGAGCCTACTACATGAATCTATAACCACCTATACTTGAGTTTTATAACTTACATAGGGTGTTTCATGGGTTTCATCATATCTTCGACTCATTTCACAAAGCAACAGGATATAGATTTTTTTTAAAACAAGTTCAAGCACACATCTATGACGTAAGGATTGTACATATATATAAGATGATTAGCAAGGAGAGATATCTCACAAGTCTCAAGGGCGAATGTGGAAGGATTTGGCCTAAAGGGAGTGATGGAAGCTCGACTCCTTCTTACCCCTTGCGTATACACGAATTAAGCACCCAAACAAATGGCTACTCGCAACTGTTTGAACCCCTAATGCAACCGAGACACACCACGAATACAACCTCTTCTTGTTTGCTTGCGTTGTGAATAAGAAAAGCAAAAGGAATGATTTTAAGGTTAGTGTTTTTGAGTTTTATTGTTGTTCCACGTCTGATAGATGTACAGATTGGCTGTGTGTTGGAACAGATAACAAAGGGGGGATTTTAAGTTGATGATTTATGGTTATGAGAGGCTTGTGGGGATCCATACTCGGCCAAGGTTTTATAATCGAATAAGAGAGTAAGGAGACTAGTCAAAATATAGCTCACAAGTCTGTGTAACACCCATTTGGGCAAGCATCTTGACATAGTGTTAAAAAGCCTCTTACTGTTGATTTCTTGGAGAGGAAAAAGGAGGGATAGCAGCTAGATTTCACATGTTGTCGTGGGTTTAGGAGGAAAAGGAAGTATGGGCTTTTAACCGCTGGACAAAAAGAGTTATATTAGGATATGATTCTTGTTACCTCTTTGGATAATTCGGTTTGGAGAGCTAGCAATGAGGGATACACGATTTTTATGGGCTAAGTTGTAGGGATTTTCACTTTTAAGTCTCCCCTAATTTTCTTTATTCATATACATTGAATTTTTTTTGGGCTCACATGATATAGCTAATGCTATTTAAATGTTCTACTATATGAATTAAAGTAATGTCTAAAACGAAAAGTAACGGCAATGTAAAATGATGAAGGTACGGAGTCGTAGAAAGACCTGAGAAAACACGGGGTGTTATAATTAAACTCCTGAGTCGGATACTCATGGAGTAGGGTAGGGTGAAGAGGAGCTTCGTAGCCGGACCACTATGAATTCTTACATCTCGGTTTGATCTTTCCATCTCTTACTTATTTATTATTGTCATACATATAGAACCCGACGGAAAATACTTACTATACTATTATTGGCCTATCCTTATTAGTACGTACTTATATATTATATATATATTTTATACGTATTGATTAGGACGTATCAAGGATCTTGAAGGTGATGACTTATTGCTCCATGATGCTGAAATGGAGGTCATGAATATGATTCTACTTTCTATTCCTAATGAGATTTATAATTCTGTGGATGCTTGCACTTTGGCAAAGGATATGTGGAAACGAGTTGAACGTTTGATGAGGGGAACTATACAAAAAAAAGTTGACAGAGAAACGCGTTTTACGAACGAATTTGATCAATTTGTTGCTGAATCAGGGGAAGCACTTGTTTATGTCTACAACCGTTTTGCTCAGTTAATGAATGATTTGGAACGAAATAACATGAACTTTCCAACTGTTACAATTAACACAAAGTTTCTGAATAGTTTGCAACCGGAATGGTTGAAATATGTGACTCAAGTTCGTCTTGCTAAACAATTGACAGTGGATTCGTTCGATGATCTTTTTGATTATCTTCAGCAATTTGAGAAACTGGTTAATGCTTCAAGAGCAAAGAAGTTAGAAAAGTCTCATGACCCTTTGGCTCTAGTAGCACACACGGGTTCATCCTCCAGACAAACATCATCTTATTATGTGACACATCCTACGTCTGTGGTTGATTATGATGATGAGTACCAGCAGGATGATGTTCACAACAATTCTGAAGATCCTCTAGTCTCTGCGATGTTGCTACTTGCAAAAGCCATTACTCAAAATTTCTCTAATCCAACAAATAATCGTCTTCGTGCTTCATCCAACACCAGAAATCAAGCAATCATTCAAGGAGACAGGGTGAATATTCAAAGCAGGAATTCTGGTAATACTGGAAGAAATAGCAGACGAGCTTATGTTCAAGAGGAAGTTGTTGAGGGAATGAATGCTCCAAAAGAGACTGGAAATGTTCAAAGGACTCTTCGAACTCCATCTTCAGGCAATACTTCAACTGTTCAATGCTACAACTGCAGTGGAAAAGGACATTATGCTAGGAATTGTCCAAAGCCAAGGGTTCGTGACTCGAAGTATTTCATGGAGCAAATGTTGCTGGCAAAACAGGATGAAGCTGGCGTAATTCTTACTGATGAGCAGAATGATTTTCTCTTTGCTGATGCATCAAGGATGGAAGAAATTGAAGAACTCAGTGCAAACATATGCTTAATGGCCAGAATTCAACCAGCTGATCATACTTCTGATGATGGGCCAAGCTATGAGTCTGCATTTATAAGTGAGGTACAATCTTCATCCATCGATGAGAATAATGAACCAATGTATCCAACTCATACTAAAATTATTAACAGTACCATTGGTGATGATCAAATTAATAGCAATATTAAATTTGATTCATTCAAGGGAAATGTTAATAGTGGCAGTGTTGAAAAAGATACACATGTTCCTGATCTATGTGCAGTAGAAAAACTTGCTAGAAATGCATATCAGGAAGCTGAAAAACAACGAATATTTGCTCAACAAGTCCAAACACAAAACACGCATTTGACTAGTCAGATTGAGATGTATAAGGAACGGGTTCGGATTTTGGAAAACATAAACAAGGATAATAATTATCTCAACGAATTTCTTGAATATGACCAAGCTCACTAAAAACCCGTTTTTAGGTTTTCTATTTATAATGTCTGGAATTTGGTCGATACGGCGTATCAAGAGATTTGGATACGGCGTATCGGGGGTTTCTTGGAGTAGGGACCACGTTTGATATCTTCCAGAATATTTTATTACTATATTGTGAATATGACGTATAGATGTCTCCTGGATACGGCGTATTGGACTTTTATTCTTCGTGGTTTCTTGTGAAGTGCAGGCACATATACGCCGTATCTTCCTTGATGGATACGGCGTATAGGATGTTAGAGTCAGTTTCTTCATATGTCTTTGTTTAAGCTCCAGAATGCGTGCCTTTTAGGTAATCTTCACAAAGTACTCCATAATTACTGCAATTCTCAAATATAAACGATTAAGTAACAATTCTTTCAATAATTATACAAAATAGGTTATTTACATGGGATAAATGATGCTGTAAAAGTGACATAATTTGATGTCATCAAATATCCCTCCACTTGAGTCCTACTTGTTCTCAAGTAGCCTTTAGAAATTTATGAAAATGTATCCTTAAGGATTTTTCCGTTAAGCATTTATTTGATTAATTACTAGTACACAACCAAACACCTCACGAAATAGGAAGATGAAAACACTCAAATCACTCAACTAATCTATATGGTAACATGTAACTAATTCGCTCAATTGCTCGGTCATGACGAGTATTCTATCATAGGCGGCAAGGATACACATCTCCACCACTAGAGCTAAAGAGTAACAAGTTTATAAAGGTAAATTGGGTTTATTCATAAGTCTTAAAGGGTTTGATCACTCTTTCTAATCTCTACTGATACCAATATTCCAGAAAAGGTGACAAAGACCATACATACACACCCATAACGATAGGATAGACACATATGACTGCATTCAAACCTTAACTCGAATAAGCTAAAGAATAGGACTAGTAGTGATATAGGGTATGGATCTTCTAATCTTTCACCAAAAAGTAATAAACCAACAAGGCGGACAAAATCACACATACATGGCCGTAACGATGGAATAGACACATATGATTGCTCGCATCCTAATTTGAATAAAACCTAAGGGATAGATATTAGAAAAGGGAAATAATTGTTGTTAAATAAATTTTACAAGACAAATAGACTAAGTCCAAACAAATAAGGTACAAGTTGCTAGATACTTTCTCGACCGTTACCATGATAAAGACTCAGAAATATTCACACAAACGTCTTGATCATTGATAAAAAATAACCTAAGTTGGCATTCCCGTAATGGTCAACTCCTAATCATCCCATACTATACATACTTTTACAAGACAAGTGGCGATATCTACCACATTTATATAAAACTTTACATCGTCGATTTATAATACATATCAATGAATAATTGTAACAATTCACATTTTACACATCTGTTACGTCAATAAATATTCAACTATTTATTTTAAACTTCTACGCGTTTGCTTTTAGTTTTAATTGTTAAGTTAAATCGCGTAAACTAAAAATCAACAATCAACGTAAACGGGCACCAAACAAATTAAAATTTACTTCAAGCAAGCAATATATTATTTTTACGAAATTAATAATCAACTTTTTATATTTTATTTTTATTGGTCACGTAAAACGTTTACGTTTCGCAATTATATACATTTAGGCATACCCGGAAGCACCAATACCTATCTATACTCAACCAAATACCCACAATTATACCCAATAATCAAAAATTATATAATTTTTCATACATATACATACATATTCGATTCTAGCATAGAGAATACAAGAGAAAATATTACAAAAATCTTTGCTAAAGTCTTGTACAAAACTAGACTCAATATACATAGTAGATGACTAGTGTTTTCGCCATTTTCTTCCTTATTTCACTCCCCTTGTTTCACTCATGGTCTTGGTCTTTGATATAATATCCTAGTCTTCCAATAATATCTTCAACTAGCTTCTTGTAATATATAAAGAGTGCAAGACTCATAGATAAAACACACATCACATTTTCCTTAAGAAAAACTTCACAAACTCTCTCTTTCTTGCTCCTTAGCCCACGACTCAAATTAACACACCTACATAATCCATACAAAATTTATTTACAACATATACAAGTGTTCTAAGATCATATCTAAGGTGATACAAGAAGGTTTGAAGGCTTGGTTTAGTGTTTACAAGGGTTAAGTAAGGAAGGGTTAAGATTAAGGTTTTCTTTGGATTAAGGTTTTGTAAGACTTGGAAGCTAGGGTTTGTTTGCTAAACAATGGTTTAGACATTGTTGTTCATCATCTTACATCATATTAAGGTTATCTAAAAACCCTAATCTCTTTACATTCATGATTTTATGTGTATATAATGGTTATATAGTTAATCACCATCTAGGAAACTTATTTACTTGTAAAATAGATTTTTACACTTGATTATGATTTGGTATACTTTTACATATGTTATATGGATGTTAATATCATGTTATAATGGAAGTA
>BQNB010075010.1:0-31606 GCA_026074375.1 Tanacetum coccineum | reverse complement strand
TTGTGTGTGTGAATGTGATTTGTGTGTTTTGTGTAGTAAGTGGTTTTAGAGGAGTAGGTAATGTCGTGATTGGTTCAAAAATGATGCACACGGATTATGAATTTTTATGGATATGATTGATTATAAAAATGTATGGATGGTGAGGATTGATCATAATTGTGTGTTTGCTTTAAGAATGGGAGGTAGTAACGGCATTCGAGTAGAGTGGGGTGGGGTTCGGGTAGGGTGCGGTGGGGTAGGGTAGGGTGGGGTCGAATGTATATTAGTAAAAAGGTGAGATTTTATGGGTAGTAAGCATTGATGTCTTGCTAGTTGGAGACCCAAAGACAATGAAGTTAATGTATATGAATTTTTGTATCTTGCATAGTAGCATTTAGTGTCTTTGTAGGTTTAATGGGTTTACTAATAATAGTATATCAAGGTTATAGAAATAAATTGGTAGAATAAAATAAGGAAAAAGATTCAAAGACTTGCTATTCTATGTAGTTGTAAACCGAAATTTACAACATCATATAGTTAACCTTTCAATTTATCTTTTGATAGTGCGCCAAAATAGTTTAAATAAGAACCACTTTAGAAATTGAAAAGATGACGAAAAAACTTTATTCAAATTATAAATGAGATTAAACTAGAGAATAACTCTTAGATGAAATGAAGATGTAGAGACGTTTAATACACAAGTATAAATATATCGTATGAATAGTACGGAAGGCCAGGTTGAATGTATATTGGTGAAAAGGTGGGTTTTAGATAGGTAGTAAGCATTGAAATCTTAGTAGTTGGGGACCCAAAGATAAGGAAGTTAATGCATGAGTTGTTGTGTCTTGCATAGTACTAGGAGGCATTGAGTGTGAGTATGCATATAGGATTGTGTGTATAAATGTGATTTGTGTGTTGTGTAGTAGGTGGTTTTAGAAGAATAGGTAATATCGTGATTGGTTCAAAAGGATGCACACGAATTAAGAATTTTTCATGGATAGGATTGATTATAAAAATGTATGGATGGTAAGTATTGATCATAATTATGTGTTTACTTTAGGAATGGGAGGTAGTAATGGCGTTCGGGTAGGGTGGGGTGGGGTAGGGGTAGGGTCGAATGTATATTAGTGAAAAGGTGAGATTTCATAGGTAGTAAGCATTGATGTCTTGGTAGTTGGGGACCCAAAGACAATGAAGTTAATGTATATGAGTTTATGTAACTTGTATATTAGCATTGAGTGTCCTTGTAGGTTTAATGGGTTTACTGATTGCAGTTTTACACACGTAAAATATATATATAATATAATACTTTTAAAAGAGAAATTAAGAAGATTACCAAGTTACCCTTGATAAAATTCACTCTCAAAAAATATATATAATATAATATAAAATACGTATTAAACCGGGCAAGTATGATCACCCGGGTCGTTTCCCCAATGACTAGTGAAATTGAAACCACGTTTTATGTTCGGATCCTGATTTGAATGGACAAAGATATTTTGGATAAGCTATTACTATGAAATTAATAAGCAATAAATAATGACAATTAAGCAAGTAAACTAATTTTAAATCCCTAAAAATGTAAACTAAAGTTTTACTAAATTAAGAAAAAGTGTAGAAAATTATTAAAAATAAAAGCCCTAATTTTTATCTTTTTATAAAAGTTTAATTAAACTAATTAAAAATCAAACCCAAATACTAATTAAAATTAATAAACTTAATTAAAAACTTAACTAAGGATTAATGGTGCAAAAAGGAAAAGGACTAACGGGGGACTAACTGAAAAACAATTAAAATCGAAAAGTTACACTTTCTACCTTGAGAATCTATCCCGACAACAAACTAAGTCCAATAAGCATTCGAAATTTTAAAGAGCTTAAAATGAAAAACTCAAAGAAGCAAAGTTGTAAAGGAAGACAGGGGGAACAAGATTAATAAAGGCTACTTGGGCTGAAACTCACAAATAAGCTCTAAAAGAGCTTATCTTTTAAGCTGTTACAGAAAGTAGGGCTTATCCCTTGGTTTTAGAAAATAAGCTATAAAAAACTCAAAACTAGATCAAAATGAAAAAGGAAAGAAGTTCTAAAGAGCTTATGATATCCTTAATCTATAAATGAAAAGAAACTAAAGCTTAAACTACTTTTATGCTACTGAAATTGATCATGAAGTAAGCAAACTCAGGAAATAAGCAAAGAAACTCAAGATCAAAGCAAGATAAAAACTTTATAAAGCTAAATTAGACTCTAAAACTTTGAAGACTTATTAAACTACCAATAAGCTATCTAATTAAGCTGGAAAATCTATACCCATAAGCTAAATTAACAAATTTAAATTCTAAGGACTCTAAGTACTGTTTTTGAAGTTTTCAGGTTTTTTATGACTTTTGACAGCTAAATTAAACTAAGAAAATAAGCTAGAAATTGAAAATTAAGACTTAAAATGTATTCAGCTATATTAAAACTTAAATCCTACTGAATTTGATAAGCTAATTCCTAAAATTACTTATATGAATTAAGCTAAGAACACAGCAGTACTAACTTTGGAAGTTAGTACTGGTAGTGTAAAAGTTCAGCAGTACTTTCAAGAGAAAGTACTGCTAGAGTAACTTGGTTTTTGAAAACAAAAAATATAAGCAAATTGAAAATAGCTTTGAAAATGGAAATAAATCTAAATAAGCTGAAACTAAACTTAATTCTACTGAGATTTAAGCTAACAGTATTAACTTATGAGAGCAGTACTAACTTTGGAAGTTAGTACTGGTAGTGCAAAGGTTCAGCAGTACTAACTTAGGTTAGTACTGCTAGTGTAAAATCAAGAGTGCACTAAACCAAACACTACTTAACCATTATGACAGAATTAAGAAAAGCTTTTTAAGAGAAATCTAATGAACAAGTGCTAAATACCAGATAAAAACTAGCTTAAAACAAACTTAATAATCATGATTAAACAACTGAATAAGCTTTAATCTAAGATCTAAACTATTTAAACTAATATTTTTGGGTTTTATGAGTTTTTATGACAGAATCTAACAACTAAAGATCTATAACTACTTAAGCAAAAACAGATAAAGACACATAACTAATAAGTACTAGAAAAAACATTTAAACACTAATAAGCAAGAGAATAAGCAAATAAGCAATATTAAGCATATAAACTAAAACTAAGCAATTTAAAACTGAAATTGGAGATGAATGACAAGAGAAACTCACTTGATCCTTTAGCTAAACAAAAGGAACCAATAAAGGCATTTTTTCAAGTCAAGGGACTAAACATGTAAACTTCGAAACCTAAGAGGTTGATTTGGTCATTTTTCGAAAAACAATAACTCCAGGGACTGTTTTTGAAACATTGTGAAACTTAGGGATTGAAGTGTAACTATAAAAGCATAAATTGCAACTTTGTAAACTTGAAGGACCACTTATGTAATTAATGAAACTCGGGGGTTTAAAATGTAAATAAAGTATACTAATAAACCCAGGGGGCTGATTTGTATTTATAAGAAACCTAAGGGTGCATTTGTGAACAAAAGTAAATTAACGAAGCACTTAACATAATGGTCGAACCTTAAGATATTCGGACATTAAACGGGTTTAATTAACGACGAAATAAATAAGTATATTTATTTACAACGACTTCACGTTCACCATTGCTGACGTGGCCTCCTCATGAGAGTGAGCTAGTGAGTCTCTTGGAAAGACTGATTTGACCCTTGCCTTGTGTACTAGATCACTTGAATAGACAATCGCACCCTTTAATTTTCAAAAGCCCTTTGTTTTTTACTGGGGGTGAAAGGAGAGTGACGATGAACAGTAACTGGGTCTTGGCGCCAAGTTATAACTGAAAGGGGTAAAAACGGTTTGAACTTTGGCCTCTTGACACTTTCAGTCCCTCTCATTTCTTTCTCCTTTTCTAGTTATAAATAACTTTCGAAAATTGCAAGTTTAGCCCTTGTGGTTTATTTAAAAGGGAAGTGGGCTAGTAATGGGCTTATGAATTGGGCTTTTGGGCTTTCTAGATCTGGGTAAGGTATCTAAGGGTTTTTCAGGCCCAATAAGGGATGAGGGACTATTTTTGAATATTTATGAGAGTTAAGGGACAAAAGTGAAATATTTTTGGGATTTGTCTTTTATTAGTTGACTTTGTTAATCCACTTTGACTGGATTTGACTGCGGGTTTAACTTTTCTGGCTTCGATTTTGAATCCTTGGCTTCTTTTTGTGTTCTTCTGATTCTCGTGTCCGTGCTTGCCCGTTTTTGACTGTTTTCTTGTGATTTTTGATATATCCGTACCTGCACACACAAAACATAAATACAAGCATATTTTTGCCATTTTTGGTCTGTTTTGGGTTTATTTGGGTTATTTTAGGTACAAATGGATATGTGTATTCTACACTTATCAAAATTCCCCAAACTAAACGATTGTGTGTCCTCACGCAATATCACATGCCTTATAACCAAATACCTCAAAAATTCCCCAAACTAAACCTTTGAAAAGTAGCAAAGATTTTTGTTGAGAGAGTTAAGAGATCACAAGTTATAAAACACCCGAATTCCCATTTTCAAAGATTTTTCTCTTTTTATGATTTTTCTTAATAATTAACTACCTAACTACAACTTATTTGTGTTGACATAATGTATTGTTTTCATTACCTCATTGGTAACTTTTAGGATCATAGAATAAAAAGCACAATTAAGTGTCTAAAAGATAACTTCATCATCCCCGATTTTTCACTTTTCCCATGCTAAGCTTAAAAACAAGATCATTGTTAATTACAAGTCATGACACTAACACTACTCATAAATATTAATTGTGTACTTACTTTTCCTCCCGCAAATCCTACTTTTGTATCTTAAGATTTTACTTAAGTCATATACCCGAAGGCTCTTTAAGACTTGTTTCGATATTTATTAATTCCAAAAATAAAGCGTAACGGTTAAGAACGCAATAATTAGCTCCTAGCCCTTTTCAAAAGATCAAACGTCATCAAGATTAAAGTCCACATCAAGGCAACCAAAATTTGGCTTTTATTAGGCTACTTAAGCAAGGCACCATTCATGTCATATACCCTAAGGCTCTTTAAGACATGAATGGACCAATCTTATTTGCACCATATACCCTTAGGCTCTTTAAGGCACAAAATAAGACAAAAATTAAGCAACATTATTATACCTCAGTCCTTTAGAAGGCTACAACATCGGCCACGCCTCCGACAAGATATAGCAAACATATTTCGACTTCGGTAACTTCCTCGACCTTTTAGAAGGCTGTAACATCGGTTGTGAGCCGGCAAGATACAACAAACTTTTATCAGTCTCGGATTATTATTGAATTCTACTTATCCCATATACCCTAAGGCTCTTTAAGGAATAAGCAAAATATTTCTTTATATGATACATATAATATGCCAAATTAAGTATTCCTGATGTGTACTCATCCTAATCACAAAGGAACTAAAGAAAACTTCTATTAGCTAATTATTAACCAAAAAACCATACAACTCTATTTATTAAACATTTATATATAAAGGTGAAACAAGCTAATGGGAGAAAAAGCCACAATTAATACATATGAGCTTGAAAGAAAACCAACTATTCTACGTTTAATGTCATGACTTATAAATAACACTATCATTTCTTATTCATCGCAATTTAAAATCTCTAAGAAAGAGACTCGCGAACACTTAGCCTATATAAAATCCAACTCGGCATATTTAAAATCTACTTGAGATTAGCACAAGTCTTCATTTACTAATGATTCAAGTCTAGCATGTTTAAAGTCTACACGAGACTAGCACAAACTATCATCATTAATTGCTAAGGGAGAAAGCTAGAACTCTACACGTACGATCGGGTCAAAAATTACTTCTTATTCTTACCAACGGAAAACCTACATTTTTGTCTTAACATTTTTTATATTTTATTTTATTATTATTATATTTTTTTTAGAGATTTACTTCCTACAAATAAGAACTTAAAAATTTAAAATTTTTGCTATTTTTGTGGGAAAAACGGGTACGTGAGAACAAAACAATAAGCAAGCAACATCAAATCGATAGATTCCCTTCCCCAAACTAAAACGAAACATTGTCCTCAATGTTTAAAGTCGGGTCTCTACGTAAATCTAAGCCGTTTATGAAGTATGCAAAGATAAACGTTAATCGATAATGATGAAAGGATATCGGATCTCCCCAAACTAATTTCACACAAAGGATGAGAAGCTCGAGTAGAACGGGACAAATCAACCGGACACGAGAGGCTTCAAAAATTGTTGGGTTGATCCTACAAAAATCACAACAACAAGCAACAAACATCGAGAAATCGGAAAGAGTACAAGCCTCTCTCAACACAACACATTAGATAAGAAAATAGAAAGAAAATAGAAAGGATAAGCATGGGGTAAACTCCCACGAAGCGGCTTGTTTTTTATTACCGAGTCGCAAGCTCGACTCGATCCCTGAATTTAGTTGTCCTTAGGGAAAGTCTGGAGATCCGGATTAACCTAATGGTGTGTATCCTCCTCCCTAGTAGTGCTTAGACGGAGGCAATTGACTTGAAATTAGGAACCATTGGCATGAGACACTTGGCTGTGCATAAGAAATAAACTTCGTGATTGTGAAGGTCGGACATCGAGATTGAGCCTTTCGGAGAATAATCTTTAATCGGAGTTTGAAAAGCAAGACTTGATCACCAACATTGAAGATTCGGTTCTTTATCTTGGAATCGTGTAGTTTCTTTGTCTTCTCCTTGTAGATTAGCGAATTCTCGTAAGCTTGATCTGTAGATCGCTAAGTTTATTATGTTGGGCTTTCGACTGATCGCACGCGGTCTTTAAATCGAGTTGGCATGCTTAAGAGCCCATATGCTTTGCCGTTCTAATTCGTGGGTAAGTTGACACACTTTTCCATAGGACTATATTGTACGGAGTGCATTCAATTGGAGTCTTGTAAGCGGTTCTAAAAGCCCATAATGCATCATCTAACTTGTCTGACCATGAGGCACGGCTTTCTCCTACTGTCCTCTCTAAAATTATTTTGAGACCTCGGTTCGTGACTTCAACTTGACCACTCGTTTGAGGGGGGTAAAGCGGTAGAGATGATGTTGTGACACTCAATATTTCAAATAACTTTATCATAATTTTGTCATTACAAAATTAGGGTCCCATGAGCGCTTATGTTCGCTCGCGCGCACCAAATCAGAGAAAAGGGTTTTTAGAACTTAACAATACTCTAGCAGCGTTGGTAGGGAGCGCTTTCGCTTCAACCATTTGGAAGGATAATCGTCACGGATCCAGATTATATTTGTTTCCTCTAGACGACGGAAAAGGTCCCATAAAATCAATACCCCATACATCGAAAATTTCACAAACTTGGATTGCATTTTGAGGCATCTCATCACGTTGAGAGATTTTGCCTTGTCTTTGACATGCATCACAAGATTTGATCAATTCGTAAGCATCCTTATAAATGGTAGGCCAAAAGAATCCGGCGTCAAATACTTTCTGAGCTATGATGTTAGCACTGTGATGGCCCTTGGTGGGTCCTTCATGGCAAGCCTTGAGGATTTCAAGAGCTTCTTGGCCAAATACACATCTACGGATGATTTGATCCGCACATGTACGAAAGAGATAGGGATCATCCCAAAAGTAATGCTTTACGTCTTTGAAAAACTTTTTCTTTTGTTGACTCGTCATTCCTTTGACTAGAAAATTCCCCGCGTGGTAGTTTGCTATATCGGCAAACCACGGGGTACTTTGATAAGAATTCACAGCATTTAAAGTTTCAAGAGGAAAAGTCTCGGTAATCTCTTTTGGATCAAAAACATTTTCGTAAGGGTTTTCAAGACGAGAGAGGTGATCTGCTGCATAGTTTTCAGCTCCCTTGGTATCAATAACCTTGAAATCAAATTCTTGAAGAAGTAAGATCCATCTAAGCAATCTTGCTTTGGCGTCTTTCTTGTTGAAGAGGTATTTCAATGCGGAGTGGTCCGTGTAAACAACACTTTTGTTCATGATTAGATATGATCGAAACTTCTCAAACGCGTAAACAACTGCAAGCATCTCTTTTTCGGTTGTTGTGTAGTTTGATTCTGCTTCAGTCATGGTTTTACTTGCGTAATGAATTGGTCGGAAATGCTTCTCAATTCTCTGCCCTAGGACCGCACCTATTGCATAATCACTTGCATCGCACATGATTTCAAAAGGTTGGTCCCAATTCGGAGCAATGAGAATTGGAGCTTCGGTTAACTTCTTTTTCAATGTTTGAAAGGCAAGAATGCAATCTTCTGAGAAAATGAAAGGAGTGTTCTTCTCTAAGAGATGGGTCATGGGTCGAGAGATTTTGGAAAAGTCTTTGATAAATCTTCGATAGAATCCAGCATGCCCGAGAAAACTTCTAATTCCTTTAACGGTCGTTGGGTGAGGAAGCTTTGAAATTACATCAACTTTGGCCTTATCGACTTCAATTCCTTTTCTAGAGATCTTATGTCCTAAAACAATGCCTTCTTTAACCATGAAATGGCTCTTTTCCCAATTTAGTGCTAATTTGGTGTCTTCACACCGTTTGAGCATTTTGTCTAAATTGGCAAGACACGAGGAAAAAGAATCTCCGAAAACTGAAAAATCATCCATAAAGACTTCCATTGTTTTTTCTATCATGTCGTGAAAAATGGCCATCATACAACGTTGAAAAGTTCCGGGTGCATTGCACAAACCGAATGGCATACGACGGTACGCGAAAGTTCCGTATGGGCACGTGAAAGTAGTTTTCTCTTGATCTTTAGGGTCAATTAGGATTTGAAAATACCTTGAAAATCCATCTAAGAAACAATAAAATTCGTTGCCGGCTAAACGCTCTAACATTTGGTCCATGAATGGTAACGGAAAATGGTCTTTACAAGTTGCTTCGTTCAACTTTCGATAGTCGATGCAAACTCTCCATCCCGTGACTAATCTTGTAGGCACCAATTCATTTTCTTCGTTCTTGACAACGGTCATACCACCTTTTTTTAGAAAACAATGGACCGGACTAACCCATGGACTATCCGAGATCGGATAAATCAATCCCGCGTCAAGAAGTTTTTCTACTTCTTTCTTGATGACGTCGTGGATTTTAGGGTTACCCTCGTTTGGTTAGACCTGATGGTCGTAATCATCCTCTGAAGGATTTTGTGTTAGCAAAACTCTGGATCTTGCCCGGATATCAAAAAGTTTCGCAATTGCTTGTTTTCGGTTTTTCAGAACGTTAATGAGTGAGGTCTTTTCATCTTGGCTCAAATCTTTTGAAATTATGACTAGAAGTTTGTTATTTTCCTCTAAAAACGCATACTCGAGATGCGGAGGTAACTCTTTAAGTTCGACTTCAGGAAGTTCAACTTTTGGTTCATAAGAAGTAGCATATTCGAGTAAAGACTTCTGTGGTTCAACAACTTTAAGTTCTTTTGAATTCTTGGTGAGGTAATCTCCTTGGTTTGGGTGATGGTAATGGTCATTGTTGAGAAGTGCCTCGAGAAAGAGAATGTCACCCTCGGAGATCGCAGTTCGTATAGCATTGAAAATGGTGAAACTGGTTCATCTATCGATTGCTATTAAAAGACTTCGGCTTCTCAAAGTAGGTAGAAATCACTTAATCAAAAGGAGTAAGTGTGGAGTGAAGTGGAAAACAATCGGATTTTAGTACGGAGAGGATTGCTTGTTTAAGCAACGGAATCGGAAAATCCAAGTACTTCTTGTGAATAAATTTCAAAGTGACATCGATTAAATAACTTTCTTCAACGATTCAAGTTGTTGTATGAAAATGGAAGGTGATCAACCTCATTTAAGGGTTAAAGATGTTGATCATCGTCCTAAGAGTATCCTCTCCTTCTTAAACAATCGATTTAAAGCAATGTGCCGTCCTAGAAAAGGTCGCGACGAGTATTAACGGTACTCGAAGATCGGCTATAAAATCAAGAACAACAAAATCTGCGGGAAAATAAAACTTCCCTACTTTGACAAAAACATTTTCGGCTACACCGGTTGGTTTGGAAATTGTACGGTCGACTAACTCTAAAACCATTTTTGTTTCAGTTAGGCCGGAGTTGAAAGCTTTTCCAAATAGATAAAGGCATGAGATTCGATACTAGAACTAAATCGGCAAGGGTATAAGTAACTACGATCTCTAAAAAAATCACATGGATGAAGAACTCGAACGGGGTCAATAGCTTTTCTGGAAGCTTTTTTAGGACAACCGCACTACAATTTTCATTCAACGGTGTTTTGGTTAACTCAATTAACTTGTCTTTGTTATTTAACATCTTTTTAAACATCGACGCAAACTTTGGCATATGAATGAGAGCAGCATCCTTTTAAAAACTAATCTCAAAATGAAGGTTTCGAAAGATTTCCATAAACTTTGAAGAAAGAATGTCATCTTTTTCACGAATCTTTTGTTTGTTGAGTCTCGATGGGTAAGGCAAATTAGGTTTGGCTTTGTTAGCAACGAAAGAAGGTTCTTCGATTGGTTCTTTGTCTTTGGTTTGTTCTTGGACCAATGGAGGAGGTTGGATGTCTTCGGTGCTCGGTAGCTCCGTATCCTTTGTCACCTCACTTTCCTTTTCCACCACCGGCGGTGGAATCGGAGGTCCATCGTATGAAACACCACTACGAGTTGTAATTGCCTTGGCTTCATTCCTAGGATTTGGAATGGTATTGCTTGGTAAAGTACTTAAACTTGAAGGTTGATTGGTGTGATAGCTTTGCATGAACTGAGCATCATTTTTCTGAAAATCTTATTGGTTTCTTTTGAGTATCATTTGTTAAACTCTTTGAATGATAACTTTGCATGAAACCGAGCATCATCTTCTGAAAATCATCTTGCTTCTTTTGAGAATCATTGTAAACTCTTTGAAAATCATTTTGGGTTCTTTGAAAATTATCCAACTTCATTTGCAAGTTATTCATGTTCGCATCATTAGCTTTAGAATAACTTTCAAATTCCGTTTTAGACACACTATTTATTGGAGGTTGGTAAGGTAAAACTTGATTGATTGGTGGTTGGTTGGTTGGTGGTTGGTATGGTGGAGCTTGATAAACTTGATTTTGGTTGTTTTGGACATTCGGTTGATTGAAACCTGGTGGTCTCATTTGACTTGCCAAATTAGAAGGTTGGTTTCTTTGGAGAAAATTACCAACGGCTGCGGTTTGTTGAAATTGTTGGATGTTGTCTTGAAAAACGGGAAAATCGTTTCCACCTCGAGTTAACGGACAATGGTTAAAATTGTGATTCGATCCACAAGTAACCCATACTTCCTCAACTGCTTTGACGGGTGCAGGAGTAGTAACAACTAATGCTTTCATTTCATTCATCATTTGGTTCATTTTGATAGTCATCTTATCCTCGAGAGAAGCGGCTATTTGTTGCATATCGAAAGAATTATTAGAAGGTGAAGAATTAGAAAGAGGAGCATCCGTACTCACTCTTGAATCACTAGCACGACTTCTTGAGTAACGAACTTTTGACTTGCTTTCAATAATCGCTAAACCTTCTTGAGGCATCTTGTCTAAGAAATTGCCACCTACGGCGGAATATAAGGCATCTTGATCGTTTGAATTCAAAGAATTGTAAAAAGTATCGAGTTGGTGTAGTTCCGAAAAGCCATGGTGAGGACATTGACGAAGAAGTCCTTTAAAACGTTCCCATGCTTCATTGAAGGTTTCGTTTGGTTCTTGGAAAAAATTGGTGATTTTGTTTCGAAGGTAAGTTGTTTTTGATGGTGGAAAGAATTGATTTATGAATTTTGAAACAAGGTCGTCCCATGTGAGAATTGACCTAGGAGGTTATTTGTCTGGCCAATATCGGGCTTCACCGTCTAGATAAAAAGGAAAAAGAAAAAGCTTAATCGAAGTGTTCGGAACTTCAGGATGTCTAAACGTTGAAGTGACCTTGTTAAAAAATCGAAGAGACTTAAACCAAATAATCAACTACTTCACGGTAGCTCTTGAAAATTTCTTTTCAAGGTGAGCCGTACTTTGTAGAGACATAAATGGCAAGTGTTAAATCTTTAGTTCGATTTGGGAACCAACAAGTTCACCGGAATTGATTATGATAACACTTTTGTTGAGAATGTTATATTTTGGTATTTTTACCAATTGATTACTTTTATTTCTTAATTAAAAAGAAAGATTTTTTATATTTTTGATTTTTTTTTTTTTTATCTTTTACTTATAATAAAAAGAAAAGGAAAATATTTTTTACTTTTTATATTTTATGATTTTTTTCGTTACAGAAGAGACTTAACCAAATAATCACTACTTCACGGAAGTCTTGAAAATTTCTTTTTCAAGGTGGAGCCGGTACTTCGTAGTGACACAAAAGGCAAGTGTTAAATCTTTGATTACGAATTGGGAACAATTGCAAGTTCACCGGAAATTGAAATGATAATATCTCAATAGAAGATATTATATGTTGGTGTTCGATTACCAACTTTGTTTATTTTATTTCTTTTTTAAAGGACAATTTTTTTATGTTTTTGATTTTTCTATTTTTTATCTTTTACTTATACTAAAAAGAAAAGGAAAATATTTTTTACTTTTTATATTTTTGATTTTTTTGGATTTTTGAATTTTAAAACAAGAATGAAACTTTCGAGGACGAAAGGATCTTCAAACCAAATCAACAAACAAAAACGTAGGAATCGTAAACACTAGTCCCCGGCAGCGGCGCCAAAAACTGATTGCAAGTTTTATACACGTAAAATATATATAAAATATAACCTTAAGAGTAATTAAGAAAATTACCAAGTTACCCTTGATAAAATTCACTCTCAAAAATATATATAATATAATATAAAATACGTATATTAAACCGGGTAAGTATGATCACCCGGGTCGTTTCCCCAACGACTAGTGAAATTGAAACCACGTTTAGGTTCGGATCCTGATTTGAATGGAGCAAAGATGTTTGATTGGGTTTCTAGAAATAAAAGCCCTAATTTTATCTTTTTATAAGAGTTCTTAATTAAACTAAATAAAACCTAATTACTAATTAAATAATAACCTTGATTAACAACCTTAACTAATGACTAAGGGTGCAAAAACTAAGAAACTAAGGGGAAAACTAACAATATAATGAAGGGACTACTAAAAAAAACAACAAAGATCGAAAAAGTTACCTTTTACCCTGAAAAAATCTACCCCGATCACAATAAAGCCCAATAATGCATTCGAGAAGTTTTAAAGAGCTTAAAATGAAAAACTCAAAGACGCAAAGTGTAAGGAAGCTAGTGGGATTCTAAAATTATAAAGGTACTTGGGCTGAAACTCACAAATAAGCTCAAAAAGAGCTTAACTTAAAACTGTTTACAGAAAGTGAGGTTTTGGGCTTATTTTTACTTAAACAGCATAAATACTCCAAATAAGCTTAATATCTAAAAAGGAAAAGTGATTTAGAAAGCTTATGATGTGCTTATTCTAAAAATGAAAAGAGATTAAAGCTTAAACTACTTTTTGCTACTGAAATTGATCATGAACTAAGCAAACTCAAGAAATAAGCAAAGTAACACAAATTCCAAATAAAGCTAAAACCTTAATAAGTACCAGACTTTATATTTATGGACTTATCAAACTACTTATTATCTATCTAAATAAGCTATAAAATCTAGTCTTTTAAGCTAAATTAACAAATTAAAATTCTAAAGTTTCTAAGTACTGTTTTTGGAATTTTCAGGTTTTTTTTCTTTGACTTTTGAAGGCTATAAATAAGCTAAAAACCATAAGCTAGAAAACAAAAATTAAAGCTTCAAACTATATTAAGCTATATTAAAACTCAAGTTCTACTAAATTTGATAAGCTAAATCCCTAAAATTACTGTTCTAAATTAAACTAAGAACACAGCAGTACTAACTGAGGTTAGTACTGCTAGTGTAAAAGTTCAACAGTTCTTTTCTTGAAAGTACTGCTGATGCAATTTGACTTTTAAGATCAGAATTAAACTATGAAATAAGCTAGGAAATATAAGCTAAAACTAAATTTAAGATAAGCTATAACTAAACTTAATACTACTGAATTTGACAAACTAAAATCTAGAAACAGTACTAACTTATGGTTAGTACTGGCAGTGTAAAGGTTCAGCAGTACTAACTTATGTTAGTACTGCTAGTGCAAATCAAGAGTGCACTAAACCAAACACTCCTTCTAGAATATGACAGATTTGAGAAAAACTCTTTAAGAGAAATCTAATGAACAAATACTAAATACCAGATAAAAACTAGCTTAATAACGAATTTATAATCATGAATTAAAACAACTGAATAAGTAAAATTCTAAGATCTTAACTAATTAAACTAATATTTTTGGATTTTATGAGTTTTTATGGAAGACTGGTAATACGGCTCTATAACTATTTAAGCAAAAACAGACTAGAACATATAACTAATAAGCACTAGAAGAGATATTTAAACACTAATAAGCAAAGAGAATAAGCAAATAAGCAATATTAAGCATGTAAACTACAACTAAGCAATTTAAACTGAAAATTATGAGAAGGGGGGGAAATTAGAAAAAAAAAAAAAAAAGGAGAAAACTTACTTGTCCTTTAGCTAAAAAAGGATACCAATAAAGGCAGCTACAAGCTCCCTAGCTTATTAATAAGCTAGGGTATAAGTCCTTGGGATCTCTTCCAAGTTAAGATCCCCTTCCAAAAAGGCGATTGCATAAGATCCATAAATAGAATTTTTTTAACTGATTTAAGGTTGATAAGATTCATTACTGATTCAAACGTTTATTTCAGCTTATAGACTGAAAGAGCTTATTATGAGCTTATATAAAAGAGATTTAAGAAGATTTAAAGTAAACACTGAATTTTATTAACTAGAAACCTTGATTACATTACTGAAAAGAGATTACAAAACGATTTTAAGGAAAATAAGCTAAAACAATTAAGCTAAAAATTTCAAATTAAGCTACTACTTCCTGAAAAAAAAACTACTCTCAGGTGTGTGTGAGAAAAGGCCTCTATTTATAGCACTTGAGGAAGCTTCTAGGATCTCTTGCCCTGCCCTCCAATCTTTCAATCCTGGCCAATCATTTCTTCAATCATTTGAGCTTCATTTGTGGCCGTTTGATCAAGCTGTGGACACCTGAGGATTGCCAGCGTGTCATTCCATTGATGTGACGTTTGTGCTTCTTTTGTGAGTGTTTTAGTGCAAAAACCCACATACATGTGTGCTTTCACCATTGTTGACGTGGCCCTTGATTGGGAGAGGTTAAGTAATCCCTTGATAAAGACTGATTTGTCCCTTCATTTGTGTTAGTGAGCTCATGAATTGACCTAAGCACCCTTTAATTTGGAAAACCCCTTTGATTTACCCTGGATGGTGAAACGGGGAAGATGTGTGGAATAGTAACACCTTGGCGCCCTTTATTTTCGACAGTTTAAAACTGTTGGAGTTGGATTTGACTTTTTCAGTCCGCTCTTTCTTTTCCCTTCTTTTAGTTATAAATAACTTTCGGATTGCTAAGGACTGGCCCTTGAGGCTTCATAAAAGAGAATAAAAAATGGCTAGGGATTGGTTCGCTTTGTATCTTTGCTTCTTTTTGAACTCTTTGATTCTGTGACCGTGCTTGCTCGTTTTGACTATTTTCTTGTGATTTTTGTTTATCCATATCCAGCACACAAACACAAATACCAGCTATTTTTGCTATTTTGGTCTGTTTTGGGTTTAATGGATTATTTAAAGTAATAATGGATATGTATATTTTACACCTATCACCCATCTACCTACACTATCTAGAATCCACATGGAAGACACGTGTTTCTTCCTATATCAGCAATTCATCATCATCTCTACATCTTCAATCCACTTTCACAAGATAAACACATAAACCCTTAACAAGCTCAAACAAACTTTTTAAAAAAACTAAGTCTATCAAAATCAAAAATTACCATACATAGGCAGATTTAGTTTTTTTAAAAAGTTGTTTGAGCTTGTTAAGGGTTTACGTGTTGATCTTGGTAAGTGGGATGTGAAGATGTAGAGATGATGATGAATTGCTGGATATAGGGATGAAGAAACACGTGTCTTCCAGGTGGATTCTAGATAGTGTAGGTAGATGGGTGATAGGTGTAAAATATACATATCCATTTATACTTAAAATAATCCAATTAAACCCAAAACAGACCAAAAATAGCAAAAATATGCTGTCATTTGTGTGTTGTAGTGTCGCAGTTATGGATAGACAAAAATCACAAGAACAATAGTCAAAAAAAGAGCATAGCACGGACACGAGAAATCAGATGAGTTCAAAAAGAAGCCAAAGATACAAAGACGAACGCCAAATCCCTAGCCATTTTCCTCTTTGATGAAGCCTCATAGGGCAAGTCTTGGCAAATCCGAAAGTTATTTATACTTAAAAAAGGGAAAAAAGAAGAGATGGACTGAAAAAGTCAATAATGTCCAAACTCCAACAGTTTGTAATGTCGAAATAAGGGCGCCCAAAGGTGTTACTATTTCACCCATCTTCCCCGGTTCAACCATCCAGGGTAAATCAAAGGTGGTTTTCAATTTAAAGGGTGCTTAGGTAATTCATGAGTCACTAACACAATTGAAGGGAAAAACAGTCTTTATATTCAATGGAATTACTTACCTACTCCCAATCAAGGGCCACGTCAACAATGGTTGAACAGCACAATTGTATGTGGGTTTTTGCACTTAAAAACACTCACAATAGAAGCACAAATGTCACATCAATGAATGGACGCTGGCACTCCTCAGGTGTCCACAGCTTGATAACGGCGACAAATGAAGCTCAAATGATTGAAGAAAGATTGGCAAGGATTGAAGATTGGATGACAGGGCAAGAGATCCTAGAAGCTTCCCAAGTCGTCTAAATAGAGGCTTTTCTCACACCACACCTGAGAGTAGTTTTTTATTCAGGGAAGAAGTAGTAGCTTAATTTGGAAAATTTTTAGCCTAATTGTTTTAGGCTTATTTTCTTTTAAATTAAAATCGTCTTTGTATCTCTTTTCAGTAGTAATCATGCGTTTCTAGTAATAAAAGTCAGTGTTTACTGTAAAATCTTCTTAAATCTCTTTTATATAAGCTCATATAAGCTCTTTCAGTCATAGCTGAAATAGAGCTGTTTGAAATTCAGTATTATCTTATCTAACCCTTAAATCTGTTAAATATATTATGAGATCTTATTGTATTCGACCCCTTTTGGAAGGGGATCTTAACTTGGAAGAGATCCCAAGGACTTATACCCTAGCTTATTAATAAGCTAGGGAGCTTGTAGCTGCCTTTATTGGTTCCTTTTGTTTAGCTAAAGGATCAAGTAAGTTTCTCTTTTTATTCTTCTCTAATTTCAAGTTTAAATTGCCTTAGTTGGTAGTATACATGCTTAATATAGATATATGCTTATTTCTTTGCTTTATTAGTGTTTTAAATATCTCTTCTAGTGCTTATTAGTTATATTTTCTAGTCTGTTTTTGCTTAAATAGTTATAGATCATTAGTTACTAATTTCTGTCATAAAAACTCATAAAATCCAAAAAATATTAGCTTAATTAGTTAAGATCTTAGAATTTTACTTATTAGCAGTTGTTTAATCATATTTGATAAATTCGATTTTATTTTTTTTTTTTTTTAAGCCAGTTTTTTATCTGGGTATTTAGTATTTGTCAGTAGATTTCTCTTAAAAAGCTTTTCTCAAATCTGTCATAATCTAAAAGGGGTGTTTGGTTTAGTGCACTCTTGATTTACACTAGCTAGACTAACATCAGTTGAGTATGCTGAACCTTTACACTACCAGTACTAACCATAAGTTAGTACTGTTAGCTTAGATTTTAGTTGGTCAAATTCAGTAGTATTAAGTTTAGTTATAGCTTATCTTAAATTTAGTTTAGCTTAAATTTCCTAGCTTATTTCATAGTTTAATTCTGATCTTAAAAGTCAAATTGCATCAGCAGTACTTTCAAGAGAAAGAACTGTTGAACTTTTACACTAGCAGTACTAACCTCAGTTAGTACTGCTGTGTTCTTAGTTTAATTTAGAAAAGTAATTTTAGGATTTAGCTTATCAAATTTAGTAGGACTTGAGTTTTAATATAGCTTAATATAGTTTAAGTCTTTAATTTTGTTTTCTAGCTTATTGTTTTAGCTTATTTAGCTGTCAAAAGTCATATAAAAAAACCTGAAAATTCCAAAAACAGTACTTAGAAACTTTTAGAATTTTTAATTTTAATTTAGCTTAAAAGACTAGATTTTATAGCTTATTTAGATAGATAATAAGTAGTTTGATAAGTCCATAAAGTTTTAAAGTCTGGTGTAGCTTATTAAGGTTTTTAGCTCATTTGGATTTTGTGCGTTACTTTGCTTATTCTTGAGTTTGACTTAGTTCTGATCAATTTTCAGTAGCATAAAAAGTTAGTTTAACGCTTTAATCTCTTTTCATTTTAGAAGGAATAAGCACATCATAAAGATCTTCTAAATCACTTTTCCTTTTTAGATTTAAGCTTTATTTGAGTATTTTATGGCTGTTTAAGTAAAAATAAGCCCAAACCTTCACTTTCTGTAAACAATTTTAAGATAAGCTCTTTTTGAGCTTATTTGTGAGTTTCAGCCCAAGTAGCCTTTATTAATTTTGATCCCACTAGCTTCCTTTACAACTTTGCTTCTTTGAGTTTTTCATTTTAAGCTCTTTAAAATTTCGAATGCTTATTGGTCTTTATTTGTGATCGGGGTAGATTTTCAGGGTAGAAAGTGTAACTTTTCGATCTTTGTTGTTTTTTTTAGTTAGTCCCTTCGTTAGTTTGTTAGTTTCCCCGTTAGTTTCTTAGGTTTTTGCACCCTTAGTCATTAGTTAAGTTGTTAATTAAGGTTATTAGTTTTAATTAGTAATTAGGTTTATTTAGTTTAATTAAGAACTCTTATAAAAAGATAAAATTAGGGCTTTTATTTCTAGAAAACCAATCAAACAACTTGCGCGCTCCATTCAATCAGGATCGAATCTAAACGTGAGTTGGTTAAATTTACTCGTCGTGGGGGAAAACGACCCGGGTGGATTAATACCTTTACCCAGTTTAAATATACGTATTTTATATTATATTAGTTATATATTTTTGAGAGTGAATTTTTATCAAGGGTAACTTGTATTTTTCTTAATTACTCTTAATGGTTATATTTTCTATTATATTTTACGATTATAAAAATTGCGAATCAGTTTTTGGCGCCGCTGCCGGGGACTAGTGTTTACGATTCCTACGTTTTGTGATTTGGTTTGAAGATCCTTTCGTCCTCGAAAGTTTCTTTCCTTGTTTAAAATTCAAAAATCAAAAAAAATCAAAAATATAAAAGTATAAGATTATTTTCCTTCTTTTTAGTATAAGTAAAAAGATAAAAATAGAAAATCAAAAACATAAAAAAAAATTGTCTTTAAAAAAGAAATAAATAAAACAAAGTTGGTAATCGAACACAACCATTTAGACTTCTATTGAGATATTATTCACTTTCAATTTCCGGTGAACTTGCAATTGTTTCCCCAAATACGTAATCAAAGGATTTAACTTGACCTTTTGTGTCTTACCATTGTACGGCTCACTTTGAAAGATATTTTCCATGGCTTCCGTGAAGTAGTTGATTATTTGGTTTAAGTCTCTTTCGTGTAACCGTTAAAATTTAAAAAAAAATTAATTAGTGTAAAGTTTTGCTTTTTAATTGTTAGTTTTTCTTTTTATGCTCACTCAGTTCTTCACAAGCTTGAAAGACGTCGGACATCTCATCTACTTCTCTCGCTTCCCGGTTGAAACCAAGTGTTGAACAAAAGTATGTTCCAATGGCTGACAATCTTTTGAACAATGGGCCCAAATGTTAAAGGCAACCCATCGCGGGGTTATGAAGATGCTATAGTGTTCCACCAATCAATGTCTAAAATTTCGAGCTCAAACACTTTTAAATCAGACTCTTGTGCAATGTAATAAGTTCCCGGGTAGACAAGACCTCACAAATCACTTGATTTTTTAACAAGGGTCCCTTCAACGTTTAGACTTCTAGACGTTCCGAAACACTTCGGTTAAGCTTGTGCTTTTCCTTTTTCTCTGACGGTTGAAGCACCGAGAATGGTTAGACAAGGAACCTCCATTAGGAATCAATTCTCACATGGGCGACCTTGTTTCCAAAATTCATAAACCATTTCCTACCACCATCAAAAACCACTACCTCCGAACAAAATCACAAATTTTTTTCCAAGAACCAAACGAAACCTTCAACGAAGCATGGGAACGTTTTAAAGGACTCCTTCGTCAATGTCCTCACCATGGCTTTTCCCCCCCCCCGCCCCCCCGCCTCCCACCAACTCGATACTTTTTAACAATTCTTTGAATTCAAAACGAATCATGAAGAGATGCCTTGATTATGCAGCAAGTGGCAATTTCTTAGAACAAGATTTGCCGCAAGAAGGTTTTAGCGATTATGAAAGAATCAAAAGTTTGTTTACTTAAGATGTCGTGCTTAATGATTCAAGCCGTGAGTTACGGGAGTGCTCTGTTTCTAATTCTTCACCCTTCTAATAATTCTTAGATATACAAAAATAGCGTTCTCTCGAGGATAAGATGACTATCAAGATGAAAAAAATGATGAATGAAATGAAAGCTTTAGTTGTTACTACTCCTAGACCGTCAAATCAGTTGAGGGAAGTATGGTTACCTTGTGGAAACTTCGAAATCACAATTTTAACCATTGTCCGTTAACTCGAGGTGGAAACGATTTTCCCGTTTTTCATGACACATCCAACAATTTCAACAAACGAGCCGTTGGTAATTTTCTCCAAAGAAACCAACCTTCTAATTTGGCAAGTCAAATGAAACCACCGGGTTTCAATCACACCCGAATGTCCAAAACAACCAAAACCGTTATCAAGGAACCAATTCTAATTTCAACCAAAACTGTGGCGGTAATTTTAATCAAAACCGTCCTAACAATCAAGGAGCCGTTTACCAAGCACCACCATACCAACCTCCAACAAATCAACCTTTGGTTAATCAAGCTTTACCTCCCGTTTCACAAACTCAAGGAGTGTCCAAAACGGATTTTGAAAGTTATGCTAAAGCAAATGATGCGAATATGAATAACTTGCAAATGAAGTTGGATAATTTTCAAAGAAACCAAAATGATTTTCAAAAGAGTTTAAATGATTCTCAAAAGATAGCAAGATGATTTTCAGAAGCTGATTGCTCGGTTTCATGCCAAGTTATTCATAGCAACAACCTTCAAGTTCAAAGTTCTTTACCTAGCAAATACCATTCAAACCCAAGAAACGACAGCCAAGGCAACTTTTATGTTTTTTTTACCAACTCGTAGTGGTCGTTTCCTACGTTGGACCTTGATTCCACCGCCGGTGGGTGGAAAAGGAAAGTGAGGTGTACAAAGGATACGGAGCTACCGAAACACCGAAAAGACATCAACCTCCTCATTGGTCCAAGATTTCAAACCAAAGACAAAGAACCAATCGAAGAACCTTCTTTCTTGCATCAAAGCCAAAAACTAATTTGCCTTACCATCGAGATCAAAAACAAAAGATTCGTGAAAAGGATGATAATCCTTTCTTCAAAGTTCTATGGCAATCTTCCGTAATCTTCACTTTGAGCTAAGTTTCGCGGGGATGCTCTCATTTCTTATCCAAGTTTGCTTCGATGTTCAAAAAGATGTTATAACAAAGAACAAGTTATCTGATTAAACCAAAAACGCCGTTGATTGAAACAATTGTAGTGCGGGTTGTCTTATAAAGTTACAGAAAAAGCTAGGTGACCCGGTCGATTTCTCATCCCATGTGATTTTTCAGAGTTCGATAGTTACTTAGCCCTTGCCGATTTAGGTGCTAGTATCAAATCTCATGCATTTAATTCATTTGGGAAAAAGCTTCAACTCTCAGGCCTTACTGAAATAAAATTGGTTTTAGAATTAGACCGACGTACAATTTCCAAACCAACGGTGTAGCTGGGAAAATGTTTTTGCAAAAGTAGGGAAGTTTACATTCCCGGCACGACTTTGTTGTTCTTGATTTTATAGCGATCCTCGAGTGTACTGTTGATACTGGGCGACCCTTTCTCTTAGGACGGCTCATGCTTTAATCGATGTTTACGAAGGCAGAGATAACCTCTTAGGAGTGATTGATCAATGTTTAACCTTAAATGTGGTGATGCACTTCCTTTCATACAACAAATTCGAATCGTTGAAAAAGGTTGCTCTAATTCGATGTTACTTGTTGAAGAGTACTCACAAGAAGTATTGGATTTTCGATGTCCGTTGCTTACAACAATCCTTCTCCTGCTCGACTTTCTCTGTATGCGTGGAGAGGTTAGGTGTCGCACGTCGTATTCTGTCGGGGGTCTGTGTCTAAACCTCCCTCCCCCCGTCCTGAGAGGCCCTAGTGATTTTCCTCCTTTGAAGAGCGATGCTTTCGATAACAATCGTGATGAACCAGTTAGTTTACCAGTTTTCAATGCTACGATTACTACGATCCCCCCCCGCCCCCTCCGCGGTGAGAGAGATAATTATCATTTCTCGATAGTGCACTTCTCATACAATGATCATTACTCACCCCAACACCATGGTGATTTATATTACCATGGAGGAACTTCAAAAAGCGCTTTAAGTTGTTTGAAACCAAATAAGTCTAATCGCATTGTGTGTTATGCTACTTCTTATGATACATCACAAAAAGTTGAAATACCAGAAGTCGACTTAAAGAGTTTACCTTCACCAGATAATCCTCCGATGTGATGCGTTTCTTAGAGGAAAATAACACACTTCAGTTATAATTTCAAAAAGATTTGAGCCAAGAAGAAAAGACCTCAATCCCCCCCCACCCCCCCCCGCCTCCCCCCCCCCCCCCTATAGAATACTCAAAAACCGAAAACAAGCAATTGATTGGAAAACTTTCTGGATCATCGAGGGATAGATCCAGAGTTTTTGCTCTCACAATATCTTTTAGATAGTAGGATTACAAACCTTCAGTCCAACAATCAAAGGTGGGGTATCCCTACAAATCCACGCGTCATCAGAGTGAAAAGAAGTAGAAAAAACTGTGTTGACGCGATTGATTTATCCCAATCTTCGGATGTTCCATGTGTTAGTCCAGTCCATTGTGTGAGACCTAAAAAAGGTGTTTATGAGCCATATGTTGTCACAACTCGCTAGGAAAATGACTGTTTTGCTTAGGTGCCTACAAGGGATTAGCGCACGGCGATTGGAGAGTTTGCAATCGATTATCGAAAGTTAACGAATGAACGTGTTAAAGACCATTTTTCCGTTACCATTCATGGGACCAAATGTCCAGCTTCATAGAAGATTAGCCAACCCCTTGTTTCGGCGGCGGAGTACCCGGGGCCGCAACGAGTTTTATTGTTTCTTAAATGGTTTGTTCAGGGTATTTGTCAAATCCCCAATTGATCAATGATCCAAGGGCGGGAAAAACCTAGGTTTCACATGCCCATAACGGAACTTTCGCGTCCGTTCGTATCGCTAATTGGTATTGTTGCTAGAGAATTGCTGGCTCGGCGGAACTTCCGCAACGTTAGCTATTTGATGGTCCATTTTTCACGATGTCGCATATGACTGGAGGAAAACAATTGGAAGTTTTTATGGACGCTTTTTCAAGTTTTTCGCGAGGTTCTTTTTTCCTCACACACACGAGACTCAGCTCACATTGCTCCATTTAGAATTAAATTGTTTTAAAAGGTAATCAACTCCCCCCCTCCGTCTGAATACACCCCAACCCCATATCAGTCACCCCCCCTCACCCCAACAAGCCCCGGCAAACAACGCAGCCCCCTTTCCCCCCCATGGCCCACCTACAAGACAGGCACCTTGTCTTCCCCTAGCGTCCACATTAAGCATACCCTCACGAAAAGGACCCCAACTCCAGACTCCCCCCCCCATCAGTCGATTAACTGGCACAAAAGTTGATGCGCAAATTCTCTAAGCTTCCTCAATCAAGCGATCGTTAAAGGGGACATTCGAAGCTCGTTGTTTCGGGCCATTTTTTGGATGCGGGATTTTAGTCGAAGATTTATCAAGGACGTGTGTTCCATCTCGCTCGCTCGACCCTGACTCGCTTAGAGGGAAATATATCATTCCTTTCATTTTTTTCGGAATGATTGCATTTCTAGCTTTCAACATTGAAAAGGACAATTGACACGAAGCTCCAATTCTCATTGCTCCAAATTGGGACCAACCTTTTGAAATCATGTGCGATGCAAGTGATTATGCAATAGGTGCGGTCCAAGACAGAGGATTGAGAAGCATTTCCGACCAATTCATTATGCAAGTAAGACTATGACAGAAGGAATCAAAACTACACAACAAGAGAGAAAGAGATGCTTGAGTTGTTTCCTACTTTCGGAACAGTTTCCGCTCATATCCCTACATCATGAACAAAAGTCCCACATCTGTGCCTACACCGGACCATCCCGCTTCCTGAAATACACTTCTCTCCAACAAGAAACGACGCCCCAACCCAGCCCACCCGATACTGCCCCTTCGATGGGTCCCTTCCCCCCCCCCTCACTCCCTTCAAGCATCTTGATCTTCAAGAGTAATGCACGCTCCACTCTAAGGGAGCTGGAAAAACTATTGAAGCTGTCACTCTCTCGTCTTGAAATATCCTTACGGAAATATACTTTTGATCCAAAAGAGATTACCGAGGACTTTTCATTTTAGTAGAACTTTAAGTGTCATTAACGTCCAAAGACCAAAGTACCCCGTGGTTTGCCTGGACCTTTTGCTATCTACCACGCGGGGACATTCATTAAAAAAGGAATGTCGACTCCAAGGAGAAAAACAAGTTCTTTAAAGATGTAAAACATTATGTTTGGGATGACCTTTCTTTTCACGACTTGTGCGGTCACCTATTCGAAAGGTGGTGGATGAGGCAAAGAGCTCTCGAAATTTCGAAGCTTGTCCACAGTTGACCACCGGGGGGAACTATGGTGCTAACTTTCCCGCCAAGAAGGTTTTGATGCCCGGTTTCTTTGGTCCTTACCATTTATAAGGATGCTTTCGAAATTTGTCAAATCTTGTGATCTTGTCAAAGACAAGGGCAAATCTATCACGTGATGTGAATATACAAATTGCAATCTAAGTTTGTGAGATTTTCGATTTATTGGGGAATTGATTTTGTTGGACCTTTTCCGTCATTATCTAGGGGTAACAAATATATTCTAGTAGCAGCTCGACATTCTTTCCAAGTGGGTTGAAGCGGAAAGGCGCTCCCTTTACCAACGATTGCTAGGGTAGTGATAAATTCTTAAATCCTTTTCTCCCGATTCGTGTCCGCTTTGCCGAGAGGCAATCATAAGCGATCGTTGTGGACCCATTTTTGTAGACCGACAAATTTGCTAAAGTTATGTCTAATATATGGTTTGTCACCACTCGTCTTTCGAATCCTTACCATCTCAATCACGATTGGGTCAAGTTGAAGTAAGGAATCGAGGTCTCAAAAATAATTTTGGAAGAGGACGGTCGGAGGAAACCGTGCCTCATGAGTCGACAAACTAGATGATGCATTTATTGGGCTTTTAGAACGTTACAAGGACTCCAATTGGATGTATCCGTCATAAGTTAGTCTATGGCAAAAGTGTGTCAATTACAGTTGAGCTTTAGAACCAATAGCGTATTGGGATCATAGCATGCCTAACTTTCGATTTAAAGACCGCGGTGCGTCATTCGAAAGTTCAACTTAATGAACTTAGTAGCTTCGTGATCAAGCTACGAGAATCATTAATTACAAGTGGTGAGACAAAAGAAACTACACGATTCCAAGATAAAGAACCGATCTGCATAGTTGGTGATCTTAGTCTTGTTTGTAACTCTCCGATTCAAGATTTTTTCCGGAAATGCTCAAGTGTGTGTGTGTGGTCCGGACCTTTCACAATCACTGAAGTTTATCCTTATGGCACTGCTAAGTTGTCTCATGTCGATGGTTCTAATTTCAAAGTCAACTGCCACCGTTTGAAGCACTACTATGGAGGGGATACACCACCATTGGTTATCCCGGACCTCCAGACTTTCCCTAAGGACAACTAAATTCAGGGATCGAGTCGAGCTTGCGACTCGGTGATAAAAAACAAGCCGCTTCGTGGGAGTTCACCCCATGCTTATCCTTTCTATTTTCTTTCTATTTTCTTATCTAAATGTGTTGTGTTGAGAGAGGCTTGTACTCTTTCTGATTTCTCGATGTTTGTTGCTTGTTTGTTGTGATTTTTGCAGGATTCTCCCAACAAATTCTTGAAGGTCTCCTTTTTCCTTTGTGACAGTGGTGTTTCCCGTTCGCACTCGAGCTTCTCAATCCTTTGTGTGAAATTTACGCGGCTCCGGGAGATCCGATATCCTTTCATCTTATCGATTAACGTTTATCTTTGCATACTTCATAAACGGCTTAGATTTACGTAGAAACCCGACTTTAAACATTGAGGACAATGTTTCGTTTTAGTTTGGGGAAGGGAATCTATCGATTTGATGTTACTTGCTTATTGTTTTGTTCTCACGTACCCGTTTTCCCACAAAATAGCAAAAATTTTAAATTTTTAGTTATCATAAAAAAAATTAAAAAAAATAAAAAAATAAAATGTTAAGACTAAAATGTAGGTTTTTCCGATGGGTAAGAATAAGAAGTTATTTTTGACCGATGTACGTTTAGAGTTCTAGCTTTCTCCTTAACAATTATGATGATAGTTTGTTTAGTCTCATGTAGGACTTTAAACATGCTAGACTTGAAATTCATAGTAAATGAAGACCTTGTGCTAATCTCAAGAGGATTTTAAATATGCCGAGTTGGATTTTTTATAGGTTAAGTATTTGCAATATCTTTTGTGGAAGTATAAGAGAGTCGTTGTTGTTTCGAATTTAAGGATGCTAAACAAAGTTTTTTGGAAAAATTTAGGGCTTATAAGAATAAACTTGTGATTTTTCTTCCCCGGAGTTTCTTACAAAGATTAATCTAACGTCGCTTCTCTTTTATTTTTGCAATTAGAGTATTTACCTCTTAAAAAAGTCTAATTCAACCTATTCAGAGGAAAAAAAACTTTATCGATGATGAGTCAAACTCGTTGGGTAAATAAGAATTTTAGCTCGAGTTTATACTTTGGTTTTCCTAAATACGAAATTTTTACTAAAAAAAAAATAAATCAAAATTAGTTGATGAATAAAAAGGATGCAAGTTATAAATCCTTAAGTGTTAATAATTAATATACAAACTCCATCGACAAAGTACCATGGGCCATTTGTGGTTCGCTCCCGATGTGACGTTCGAAAGAAAAGGGTTGGAGGATGTATAATTTAGGGGTTAGTATCATTATAAGTACGCGAGCTCTTGTCGGAGGCGAGGCCGATGTGTCGTTGAAAGAAAAGTGATACCAATTCCTAGCCTAATAATGTGAATAGTATAATAAAGTTGCAAAGTTAGGAAATAAATAGTAAAAGTTTCATTTTTTTTTAAAACCAAGGTATTCTTTTTGAGCTAAGGTTTGCAAAAGTCTACAAAGCTTTTTCATCGGAAGTTCATACGTTTCTGTAGGTTATTTCCGGATGGGGGTGTCAAAAGCCTTAGCACTTTACCCGATGACGGTGGGATTCGCTAGAGAAGAAAGTCATCATGGGACAAGTGAACCCAACGATGTCTTAGCTAAGGATGGTTTTTTGTTTGCTCCTGAGTTGTGATTCTTCTAAGTGATTAACATATAAGCCCAAAAGGCCTATGTGTAAGGGTAAAGCTTTGGTCGGATTTTCAATATCTAATATGTGGATTTAATGGTTTAAATAATTTGAAACACACTCACCTAATTTATGATTTACTGTCGGGGAAGCGGAATTCACAAGTTTGTAATTATAGCAGTCTTAGCACTTTTAAGGTTTGGTTTATTTTTTATTTCGTAATTAACAATGATCTTGTTTTTAAGCTTAGCATGGAAAAGTGAAAAATCGGGGATGATGAAGTTATCTTTTAGACACTTAATTGTGCTTTTTATTCTATGATCCTAAAAGTTACCAATGAGGTAATGAAAACAATACATTATGTCAACACAAAAATAAATTGTAGTTAGGAAGTTAAATATCAAGAAAAATCATAAAAAGAGAAAAATCTTTGAAAATAGGAAATCGGGTGTTTTATAACTTGTGATCTCTTATCTCTCTCAACAAAACTCTTTGCTACTTTTCAAAGGTTTAGTTTGGGGAATTTTCGAGGTATTTGGTTATAAGGCATGTGATATTGCGTGAGGACACACAATCGTTTAGTTTGGGGAATTTTGATAGGTGTAAAATACACATATCCATTTATACTTAACTCGCTGCACTCTCTTAAACCCAAAACAGACCAAAAAATAGCAAAAATATGCTTGATATTTGTGTTTTGCTGTCGCCTGAACGGTATGGATAAGACAAAAATCACAAGAAAACAGTCAAAAACGAGCAAGCACGGACACGAGAATCAGAAGAGTTCAAAAAGAAGCCAAAGATACAAAGCCGAAGCCAAATCCCTAGCCATTTCCTCTTTTATGAAGCCTCAAGGGCCAGTCTTGCAAATCCCGAAAGTTATTTATAACTTAAAAAAGGGAAAAGAAAGAGAGGGACTGAAAGAGTCAAAATGCCAAACTCCAACAGTTTTAACTGTCGAAATAAGGGCGCCAAAGGTGTTACTATTCACCCATCTTCCCCGTTTCACCATCCAGGGTAAATCAAAGGGGTTTTCCAAATTAAAGGGTGCTTAGGTCAATTCATGAGCTCACTAACACAAATGAAGGGACAAATCAGTCTTTATCAAGGGATTACTTAACCTCTCCCAATCAAGGGCCACGTCAACAATGGTGAAAGCACACATGTATGTGGGTTTTTGCACTAAAACACTCACAAAAGAAGCACAAACGTCACATCAATGGAATGACACGCTGGCAATCCTCAGGTGTCCACAGCTTGATCAAACGGCCACAAATGAAGCTCAAATGATTGAAGAAATGATTGGCCAGGATTGAAAGATTGGAGGGCAGGGCAAGAGATCCTAGAAGCTTCCTCAAGTGCTATAAATAGAGGCCTTTTCTCACACACACGGAGAGTAGTTTTTAGGAAGTAGTAGCTTAATTTAAAATTTTTAGCTTAATTGTTTTAGCTTATTTTATTTAAAATCGTTTTGTAATCTCTTTTCAGTAATGTAATCAAGGTTTCTAGTTTAATAAATTAGGGTTATATTCTTTAACATCTTCTTAATCTCTTTTATATAAGCTAATAATAAGTCTTTCAGTCTATAAGCTGAAATCAGAGCTGTTTTGAATTCGATTTAATCTTATTCTAACCCTTTAAATCGGAATTATTTGGATATATTGTATTCGAGCTTTTGGAAGGGGATCTCGCTCAGCGCGCGCTAAGAGATCCAAGGACTTTATACCCTAGGCCTTATTACATAGCAGGGAGCTTGTAGTGCTTTATTGGTTCCTTTTGTTTAGCTAAAGGATCAAGTAAGTTTCTCTTTTCATTTTTCTCTAAATTGCTTAGTTATAGTTTACATGCTTAATATAGCTTATTTGCTTATTAGTGTTTAAATGTCTCTTCTAGTGCTTATTAATTATATGTTCTAGTCTGTTTTTTCTTAAATAGTTATAGATCATTAGTTACTCATTTCTGTCATAAAAACTCATAAAATCCAAAAATATTAGCTTAATTAGTTAAGATCTTAGAATTTTACTTATTCAGTTGTTTAATCATGATTGATAAATTCGTTTTAAGCTAGTTTTTTATCTGGTATTTAGTATTTGTTCATTAGATTTCTCATAAAAAGTTTTTTCAAATTTCTGTCATAATCTAAAGGGGTGTTTTGTTTAGTGCACTCTTGATGTACCCTAGCTAGTACTAACAACAAGTTTGTACTGCTGAACGTTACTTCTACCAGTACTAACCATAAGTTAGTACTGTTAGCTTAGATTTTAGTTGGTCAAATTCAGTAGTATTAAGTTTAGTTATAGCTTATCTTAAATTTAGTTTTAGCTTATATTTCCTAGCTTATTTCATAGTTTAATTCTGATCTTAAAAGTCAAATTGCATCAGCAGTACTTTCAAGAGAAAGTACTGCTGAAATTTTTACACTAGCAGTACTAACACCAGTTAGTACTGCTACCTTTAGAAAACCTAAAAATTCCAAAAACAGTACTTAGAATCTTTAGAATTTTACTTTGTTAATTTAGCTTATGGATCTAGATTTTATAGCTTATTTAGATAGAGAATAAGTATTTTGATAAGTCCATAAAGTTTTAAAGTCTAGTGTAGCTTATTAAGGTTTTTAGCTTAATTGGATTTTGTGTCACTTTGCTTATTTCTTGAGTTTGCTTAGTTCATGCTAAATTTTAGTTGTTTAAAAGTACTTCTATCTTAGATTTCTTTGCATTCATAGTATAAGCACATCATAAGCTTCTTAGAACACTTTTCCTTTTTCACATTAAGCTTAATTTGAACTTTTTATAGCTATTTCTGTAACAACTTATTGAGAAGCTCTTTTAGAGCTTATCTTTGAGTTTCAGACCATAGTGCTTTTGTTAAAGTTATTTCCCCTAGCTTAATCTCCAACTTTCCTCTTTTAAGTTTTTAGTAATAAGCACTTTTAGAATTTGAGCTTATAATTGGACTTAGTTTGTTGTCGGAGTAAGTCCTCAGGGACCATTCTTGTAATTTTTCTGTTTTAATTGTTTTCCAGTTAATCCTTGCCAGTTAAATGTTTTAGCCCGTTAGTCCTCAAGTCTTTTGCACAGTTAGTCTCAAAGTTAGTTTTTAATTAGTTTATTAAGTTTTAATTAATAGTTAGGGTTAGGTTTTAATTAGTTCAATTAAACTTTTATAAAAAGATAAAAATTAGGGCTTTCATTTTTAATAATTTTCGGCAATTTTTCTTTATTTAGTGAAACTTTAGGGATTAAAATTTGTTTACTTGTTTAATTGTCATTATTTGTTGCTTCTTAATTAAGTAGTAATAGCTTATCCTAAATATCTTTGCTTCATTCAAATCAGAATCCGAACTAGAACGTGGTTTCAATTTCACTAGTCGTTGGGGAAACGACCCGGGTGATTATATTTGCCCGGTTTAGATACGTATTATATATTATATTATATATATTTTTGAGAGTGAATTTTATCAAGGGTAACTTGGTAATTTTCTTAATTACTCTTTTAAAAGTATTATATTTAATATATTTTAGGTATAATAAACTGCGAATCACTACATTAGCTCATCCAGTATAACTCTCCCACATTTAATCTTTATACACATTTTCATTTCTCTTTTTTATAAAAAGCCGTAGCCTAATAAGCTAATTTGAGGGCTTATTCGTTAAGCTTTTTAGTGTTTCTTATTTTTCTTATAAACCTGCTAGAGTTTTAGACTTTTCCTAAATTTTTTTAGATTTTTCCAGTTATTATTTTATTTTTAATCATTTTTCGAAAGTCAAAATCTTTAAAAATCAATAGAAAATAGAAAAAAGTTTTAAAAAAATACAAAAAAAATAGTTTTAGTTTTATAAAAAATAGCTTAAGGTTTACATTCAGAAAAATCATTTTCACCACTTTTAGATTTTAAATTTCATTTTTGAGCTTTAATTTTTAATTTTAAAAATAGAATTTTAATTTT
>BQNB010075009.1:0-31607 GCA_026074375.1 Tanacetum coccineum | reverse complement strand
AGATTTTACCAGTGGATTGATCCAATTATTATAATATATTAACCTAAAAGCATGAAAACAACTAGATTATAAGGGCAAACAAGTCTACACAAATTTTTAATTGGCCTAAAAATATAAAAATTTAAAAATAGTCTCGTTTTACCTTTTTTACTCCCCCACACTTAAGTTTAGCATTGCATTTAATGCTACAAAAAGAATCAAAGTATAAAATAGGGAAATAAGAGTAAAAGAAAACCAGACAGCCGGGCATGAGAAATCACAATTGAACTCCATATGATAGATGATACACAAATACTAGCATAAGCGTGTGAGATCAATCGATTTTACCTCCAAGCATCCTCCTCCATTACCTGCTGCATTTATTCAAACAAAACAAAAAAAACAAATGAAATGCAATCAATAATAATATATTAAACATTACGAGCATGTAACCCCCCACACTTATGATTTTCCAAGTTGAAAAACAAGTTTCATAAAGGGCGTACACATTTATTCAAAACAGAAATTAAAACACATAAACAATTAAAAGGGACTCAGGTTGCCTCCCGAGAAGTGCTTAATTTACTTATGAGTCATTAGCTAGACTCTTCCCCGAGATTTAGGATATTTTGATGATACGGTTCAAATAGAGAATTTAAGTTGGGTGCCATAGATAGTGATAAACTTCTTTGTTGTGAGGAACCACTTTTTCATTTCGCTTCCATTCTTTGTTAGGTTCCTTGGGCAATCACATGTCGTTCTTCTCGATCATCTTTTTTGTCATCCTTCCAGTTCCAACGCCAACATTTGATTTTAACTCCTTGTCACCAACATGATTCGACAATACATCGTCTGTAAATGTCTTCGCATTCATGTATGGGATATGCATGGTGCAATCCTTGAGAAAAGGTGACACGGTTGGAGAGTTAGAATTGATTGGTTCGGGTTTGGCATGGTTGGAATAGGCTTGACCTTATCCTCCTCGATAAATTTGACATCACCCTTATCATTCTCATTTTGGATTGAGGGTGGTTTATAGACAAATTCGTGTCTCCATTTGGTATTTGTGGTGCGAGGAAGGGATTTATTTTGTTGGGTTTTCTCGAGATACTTAAGCTGCCTTTCCAAGTTCTCGAGAATCGTTTGGCGGTTCCTTAATCCTTGATTGATTTTACGTTCCAATTCAACCACCTGGTTCTGCATCCGTTCATTTGCTTTTTTCTGCCTAGCCATCCATTCTCTCATCATCTCCTTTGTTGAGGATTTAGGTAATTTGAAATATCGTGATGGATTTAGCATTTTATTTCGTGGTTGGGATTGAGGATAGTGACGATTTGGGTTATGGTCTTGATAGGAGTATGGAAGTTTGGAATTTTGGTCGTGATATCCTCCGTGATATCCTTAGACATAATCCACTTCCATAGGATCACACATCGGCGTGTCATCGTTCATGTATATTTGTGAAGCGTGGTTGTCTTTATGACCGTCTCACATCTCCTTTAGCTATTTGCTTATGATTAAGAATTCAGAATTGATTTTTCTAGCGAGAGTTTCGAATTTATCCACCAAAATGGCATGACCGGAATTGATGTTGCTTCCACCGGCGAAAACAACAGTTTGGGGTTTCGGGTTTTGAGAATCGTCTGAGAAATCGAGTTTGAGAAGGACCTTGTCCTCGAGGATTTTGAAAGCTTCATTGGGAGTATTGGAGAGGAATATTCCTCTAGTGTCGAGAATTCCTTGTGTTGGATCGTCTAAACCACGATAGAATATTTGAATTATCGCTCCTTTAGTTAGACCATATCCGTAACAAGTGCGAAGCATTTCTTGTAATCGGAGCCAAGCATCAACGAGAGTTTCGTTATCAAATTGGTGAAAGCTATGAATTTCATTTAGGAGGCGTCTAAACTTTTCGAGAGAAAAGTATCGGCTTGAAAAAGCTTCTCTTAATTTATTTCATGAAGTAATTGTTCCTTTATCTAATTCATTCAACCAAGTCTTAGCTTCTCCGGATAACGAGAAAGGAAAAGTCCTAAACATAACCGCTTCCTCTTGATTTTCAACATATTGGAATAGGTTACTAATCTCAAGAAAATCAGCAATGTGTCGATGAGGATCGGACCGGATTCTCCCATTAAATTGATTATCCCGAATCATTTGCATGTGGGTACCCTTGATACAAAAATTGCTGGAAATGGGGATTTGAACAATAACAGAACTAGGTGTTGGAGCAACGGTCCTAGTGCTTGACCACATAGGTTGGTCATCGGGATCAATGACGATTACGGGTGGGGAATCGGGTGGTGTTTCAAATTTCTCCATCAATATTTTAATTTTGGATTTTACAATGAAAACTTCCTCGGTGAACGGTTGTTTGACATGAGGTTCGAGTGATTCGATTTCAAGGGGTACGTTTGGTGTCTTTTCAGGTTTAGTCCTCTTTTTGATATTATGTTTAAGTTCGGGGAACGGACTAGTGAGATGTTTACCCCAAGAACGTGGGTTTATGCAAACCCGGAGCGATTTGCAAAACGTCATAGAAAATAAAAATAAAATAAAAACTAAATGAAAACGTTTAAAAAAAATAAAGTGAAACTTTTTTTTATATGACGTAACGAAAAATAAACATGACTACTAAAAGAATACTAGTATTTTCTATATTACTACGAGAGAAATAAACTAGTTACGACTTAAACTAATTTTTTTTCTTTTTCCAATAGACTTATTTTGACAAGTTTTTAAAAAACGAGTAAATAAAGACGACTTAATTAAAATACTTCTTCTTTTTTACTAAAGACACAAACTAAAAAGAAAAAAAATTAAAAATAAAAACACAACGAAACCACATACGAATATTGTACCAAATCTATCAAACCGGGCTGTTTGACGAACTTCGGGTTCTAACTGTTGGATCGTTTTACTGAATAGATCTTAACTTTTAGCTTGCAAAGAGTTTGCTCCTTTAGATAATTCTAAAGCAACAATAATGAAACACTGAGTTAACACTATTGATTATGCGGAATCTAATCAATAATGCTAAGAAGAACAATATTAAATATCACAAAAGAACTTTATTATTAAACCTTGAATCTGCCTAGGTTACAGATTACAAACTATGATTATTATTTGATCTCTATGATCTGTGTAGAACTATATCTACTAACTATGCCTAGGGTTCCTTTTATAGACTAAGGAAACCCTAATGGGCTTTACAAAACGCGTATAAAGATCATGCATATCATTTCCTAAGATATCTCATGCATATCTCATAAGCGGTACTAACTATTCTATACTAACGGTACTAACTAACTGATCAGTACTTAACACTTTCTACTGTCAGTACTAATTACAACTAGCAGTACTAAGTCATATAACTAGCGGTACTACGTCAGGAATGCATAATTCCCAACAATAGATTTGGTACAATATCCGTTTGTGTTTTTCTTTTAATTGTTTCTTCCTTTGTTAAAAAAATAGTTTTTATAAAATTGTCTTTAGTATAAAAAAGAGTTAGTTAGTTAGTCGATTAAAAAACTGTTTTAACAAAGTAGTCTTCATTTATTAGTTTGTTTAAAACTTGTTAAAAAAGGTCTATTAAAAAAATATGTGTATATATAAGTTTAAGTAGTAACTAGTTTATTTTTCTAAATCTTCTCATAGTAATAGTAATAGAAAAAATAATACTTGTAATATTTTACTTTTCTTTACGTCATATATAAAAAATACAAAAAGATTTTTGTTCTTGTTTGTTTTCATTTAGTTTATCTTTATTTTTATTTTTCTATGACGTTTTGTAAATCGCTCCGGGTTTGTATAAACATATGTTCTTGGGGTAAACAACTTGTTAGTCTGTTCCGCGAACTTAAACTCAAAATTAAAGAGAGGACTAAACCCCAAAAGACACATAATGTACCCCTCGAACGCGAATCACCCGAACCTTACACAAAACAACCTTTCATCAAGGAACTTTTCGTCATAACATCCAAGCTTGACATATTCAAGACGAAAGTTGAAATTTCACCCGATTCACCACCCATAATCGAAATAGATCCCGATGACCAACCCATGTGGTCAAGCACTAGGACGGTTACACCAACACCTAGTTCTGCTATTATTCAACCTCCTCTTCCCAACAATTTTTGTATCAAGGGTACCCACATGCAAATGATCCAGGATAATCAATTTGATGGGCGAATCTGATCCGGTCCTCACCGACACGTTGCTGATTTTCTTAAGATTAGTAACCTATTCCAATATGGTAAAAATAAAAAAGGAAGTGGTTATGTTGAGGACTTTTCCTTTCTCATTAACCGAAGAATCTAAGACTTGGATAAATGAACTAGATGAAGGAACTATTAATTCATGGAATGAATTGAAAGAATCTTTTATATGTTGGTATGAATTGAGAGAATCTTTTATAAGCTGGTATTTTTCTCCCACAGAGTTTAAATGTCTCCTAAATAACAGCCATAGCGTTTACCAACTCAGTCACGAAACTCTCATTGACGCTTGACTCCGAATCAAAGAAATACTTTGCACTTGTTACGGACATGGTCTAACCAAAGACACAATAATTCAAATATTCTATCATGGTTTATACAATCCAACACAAGGAATTCTTGACACCGGAGGAATTTTCCTCTACAAAACTCCCAACGAAGCTTTCAAAATCCTCGAGGACAAGGTCCTTCTCAAGCTCAATTTCTCGTGTGATTCCCAAAACAACCCCAAACCAAAAACTATTACTTTCGCTGGTGGAAGTAACATCAATACTAATCACATAATTTTGATGGAGAAATTTGAAGCTCTCACTACAAAAATTGATTCCGAATTCCTAATCATTAGGAAAGAGCTCAAAGAGATGTGAGACGCTCGTAGAGACAACCAAGCTTCACATATCTACATGAAGGATGACATGCTGATATGTGAGCCTTATGAAGCGAATTATGTCTAAGGATATCATGACCGAAACCCCATAAATTCATACTCTTATCCAAACCAAAACCCAAATTATCACTATCCTCAATCCTGACCACGAAATAAAATGCCACATCCATTACGATATTTCAAATTACCCAAAATCTCAATGTAGGAGATGATAAGAGAATGGATGACTAGGCAAATGGAAGCGAATGAGCATATGAAAGACCAGGTGGTTGAATTAGAGAATCTAATCAATTAAGGATTAAGGAACCACCAAGCGATTATCGAGAACTTAGAGAGGCAATTCGAGTTTCTATATAAGAAAATCTTGCATACCAAATCCCTTCCTCATACCACAAACATCAAACCAAGACATGGAATTGTCTACAAACCACCCTCGATCCGAAACGAGAATGATAAAGGTGATATCAAATTTATCGAGGAGGATGAGATCAAGCCTATTCCAACCATGCCAAACCCGAAACCAATCAATTCTAACTCACCAACCGTATCGCCTTTTCTTAAGGAATGTAAGTAGCATATCCCATACACGAATGCGAAGACGTATGCAAATGATGTAGTATCAAATCATGTTAGTGATGAGGAGTTAAACTCAATTGATGGTGTTGGAATTGGAAAGTTGAAGAAGGAGATTAAGAAGGATGACAAGGGTATGCCAAAGGAACCCAATAAAGAATGGAAGCTGAATGAAAAAGCGGTTCCTCACAACAAAGAAGTTTATCACTATCTTTGGCACCCAACTGAAATTCCCCACTTGAACAGTATCATCAAAGAATCCTAAATCTAGGGGAAGAGTCTAGCTAATGACTCAGAAATAAATTTAGTGCTTCTGGGGAGGCAACCTGAGCTTTTAATTATTTGTTTGCTTTAATTTTTGTTTTGAATAAACATGTACACCCTTAAAAAAATTGGTTTTCAAACATGGAAAATCTTAAGTGTGGGGGTGTTACATGCTCGTAATGTTTTATATATTATTGTGTGCATCTTGTGTTTTGTTTTGTTTTGTGTGAATAAATTGCAGCAGGTAATGGAGGAGCATGCTTGGAGGTGAAATCGATTGATCTCACACGTTTATGCTAGCATTTGCGAAGCATTTTAATATATGGAGCTCAATTGCGATTTCTCATGCCCGGATGTTTGGTTTTCTCTTACTCTTATTTCCCTATTTTTATACTTTGTTTAGTTTTGTCGCATTAAGGACCATTGAGTACAATACTTAACTTAAGTGTTGAGGGGTAAAATAGGGAAAAACGAGACCGATTTTTAAAATTTTCATATTCTTTGTGATCTAGTTGTTTTCACGCTTATAGCATAATATATTAAAATAACTGGATCAATCCACTGGTGAAATTATGTATTTTTGGAAAATTCAAAATGTGTCCCGGTTAATATTGCAATTCATTCTAGGATCGATAACATTTGCTACCGCATTTATAGCCCTTTCCACTAAATTATAAGGATTTGAGTCTATTTTATATAGCATACATCTTTTATGCTTGAATATTTTTTGCTATGAGTGTGCCGGTGAATGTATTTATTTTAGAACTTGTGCTTGTAAATCATTACGAATACCACAGTAAGATCATATCTATGTGATGATAAGTGTATATGCGTGATAAAGAGGAAACCTTAGGAATAAAACCAAATGGCCATCCGTTTACATCTAATTGTTATTAGCTAGCCACATCGGTTAGTTAACCACCCATATGGACCCATTTGTTAGCACTCACTTTTAGTGCTATATACCTTTAGAACACATGTTGAGCTATCCCGTTCGTTTGATAAAATCCAAAAAAAATATATTTAACTTTAAACCTTAGCCTAACCCTTGTCGAAGTCTAGATGATGGGTTGCTAGTTGCTTGGTATGTTGGATTGTTTTTTATGATTGATAGTTATGCCACAACTTCGCCATTTGTGTGTGCCATTCTAACAAAGATAAAGGCAGCGGCTTGATGAGGTGTTATTTTATACACTATTTCGAGGTCATTTAATCCCTTAAATCATGCAAATATGCCCAGATTATGTGCTTAATCATTTGTTTTTAGGTTTTTAGCACTTGAATGGCTTTTGGAGGAAATACACGTGACTTGGGCTCATTTGGAGAAGAAACGGACAAGATTATGGACCTACACCAAATCTCTTGATGACTTATGCAAACAGTGGCTGGAGACGGCATCGCAGGCATAAAGCGACGCCATCGTGTTCTATATAGTGACGGCGTCAGGAATATCACGACAGCTGATAAGGTGTCATTTTATACAATTTTTCGGGGTCGTTTAACCTCCTAAAACGTGTGTTTATGCCCAAAATAGGTACTCAATTGTTCCTTTTCAGGTATTTAGCATTTAGAAGGCATTTGGAGAAAATACAAGTGACTTGGGCACATTTGAAGAAGAAACGGACAAGACTACGAACCTACACCAACATCTCTTAAGAATTTCTACTCAAAAGCTGGAGAGGGCGTCACAGATTATACGTGACGCCGTCACAACCCATCTCAAGATGGCGTCACAAGATTTCTAGACGGCCTTAGATTGTATGACCCAGCCCATTATCTAGAATATTCTATTCATGAAGGCGTCATGATTAACACGCGACGCCGTCGCAGCGATTTTCCTATAAATACAAATCCGTTTTAAGGTTTTAAGTGTGTAGCTTTAGAATAAAAAGAGAGTATGAACCCTAGTTCATTTAGCAGCTTTTAGGGACGATTTTAGGGCCTCAAAACCCTATTGTACTTCCTTCAATTCATGTTCTAATCAAGTAAGACTTATTTAATCATTCAATATATCTTGTTGTGTGATTCTTATCTGTTCTTGCTTTATCTATAACATGCTTGGCTAGACCTTCTATTGTGTTTATTTATTATTGTATGAAACCTAGGATGTAGATCTTAGTGGTGTTGCTTTTTGTGATGAATATGCATGTTAGTCTTAAAAAACCAGCTTTTGTCTGTATCGCTGTTGATATGTCTAGGAAAACATGATTGTGTATAAAGGATACCATCGAGTAACAGTCTTCATACTACCTTGCCCCCTAATATGGAAGATAATACTTTTAATGATATTCACATTCATATAATATACTCTTAGGGGTCCTTGTAATAGTCTTCATACTACCTTACAAGTGCGTTGCTCTAACAGAATATTAAATAGATGGTGGGTTCGTGTAATTCGTTCATGACTTAAGAAATAATTACATAGATCATCACAAGTGTGACAAAGTAACAACACTAAGAGAAGCAATCTAGGGAATAATACAGTCTTGTATCTTATTGTTATCACCATTAGTTTAGATTGTTATTTAGTTTATTAGCTAAAACCAAACCAACTTCTCAATTATATGATTTACTTGCTTTCCATAAAACATAAAAATATAAAAAGAATCTTCTCTCAACCCTTAAAATTTTGTTAGACTGTGATCAAGCCTTCCTAACCTATTCCCCAAGTAAACAATAACAACCCCCGAGTCTTGCTTATACTACTACTACAACGATTAGGTGCTCTGCCTAGGGAGTTGTAAAACTTCGTGTAGAAGTCCTACGATGACCGCATCAAGTTTTTAGCCCCGCCGCCTGGGTAATAGTTAGGTTTTGATCATAGTTTAACTTAGTTCTACTCGCTTGAATCCTTTCAAGTGAGATTTTAATTCTTGTCATTAGCTTTCTTGTTTTCTATCTTTTTCTTTGTGACCTTTGTTCGTAACATTTGTAAATTATAATGAATAGGTATGGTTATTCTAGCATAGGTAGGTTTGATGTATTCATCTATAATCAACTCTTAGTGTTCCAACAACATCAAGATGAATCTCTCTACGATTTGTAGACTCGTTTCAAAGACATAATCCGAAAAGTCCTGAATCATGGCCTGAGTATATGGACCCTAATTGAAATCTTTCTTAAACATCTTGACTCATTATCCCATCATATCATCAATTTGACAGCAGAAGGGGATCTTAGGAACTTTAGTCATATAGGAGCATGGTATGCCATAGAGGATTGTGCCCAATATGATTAAAAATGTAGCAACCCAACAAGTGCTATTTCTGATGAAACAATAGCAAATCCAAATGCACGAAATAGTTAAGGGATTGATAATGGTAAGGGTATATGAACCTAGGTGCAGGCATGGTTATATTATTAAAAGCATGTAGATTAGCCTAAGATGATAGATAATGAGGTAGAGTAACAGCCCTGACGATGATGATGCGATAGATACGCCCCTTGTTTCTCCCTTTCCCCATTCAGAAAATGACTCAGATGAGTATGAAGTTCTTAATGAGCTAATTGAGTATGAAAACACGGGGACATTACGTCAAGAAAGAATAATTAATAGTTTAGATAGGGATGACCTAGCATTCGAATGCATGATAGGCTTTAGGAAGTTTACTGCCTATCTCGGCCCCTTTTTACCAATGAATATTATCTTGCGTAAAGCCTATAATACAATAATGATAAATGGATTGGAGGGGACGGGAAAGAACCTAGTTGCCGTCGTTAAGGATGTTTACATGTTTGTTGGAAGTTTCACCTATATTACGGATTTTGTTGTGTTAGAAGACGTAGGAGAATTTATCATGAGCAACATGGCTAAAGTCTTGATGGGCAGACCTTTTAGAAATATCACTAAGCTTAAATATGACATCGCTAAGGGGTTGGTCTCATTCACTAGAATCTTCGAAACATACGCATATAGGATGCCACGTACAGTACCTAGGCTCAAGAACTTTAATTGGAGTAAGGTCCCACCACTATTAGAACTTAGGCAAAACGATTTGATGAACGGACTTAGGCATCCCCATGAAAAGCATAATTTATGTACAGGAACTACCTAAACCTAGGTCCCGAATACCAAGTGGATGAAAGTATGAAATAATGGCTCGTTCATGGACACGTGAGCATCCATGAAGTCACGTAAGGATGTGTGACTTCGAGTCTAGCTACAAGACTAGTAAAATAAAGAAAAGCGCTTCTTGGGAGGCAACCCAATATTTACTTTTCCCGTAATTAGGAGTGTCATGTGTTTTACTCGTTTCATTTTGTTTTATCATGTTTCAACTATATCTTGTAATCATGCTTTGTATTATTTTTAACCTCGTCTTAACTTCAATCAAAGGTATTTTTCAAACAATAAGTGTAGGGGGTCTATCCGGTTTTTGAACCAAGTTCAAACATGTTAAATAATTTGTTTAGATTAATTCGTGTCGGTTTCGAGTCATATGAGTAAATTGTCAAATCTCAAGTTTTATGCAGCTATTTGTACATGAATTAACTTATGGAATCAAGTGTAGGAAATTTTTTCATCAAAAATAAAAGTTTCATTTTCACATAATGTGGAGATGGCGTCACGATTTACATGCGACGCCGTCACCACGACACCTATGACGGGGTCACGAAAACCCTGACAGCGTCAAACGCCCAGGTCCAGAAAACTTAACGTTTTTAATTATTCTTGAAAATAAAACTTGCATAACATTTAAAATATATATTCTTCTGTTCTAAACCTGCAAAACCCAATGAGTTTGATAATTCTCTCGTCCTATCTTTACTGCTTTATCGAGTCAGGCCCTAAATTCATATTGTACATTTGAATATCGCACATTTTATGCTTGGTGTAGTTGTCTTTGTCTTTAATTACATGTTATATTTGATGAGAAAAAGCTTGGAAGTTCTTAGGAAGCTTCACTGGATGATTCTTGGATGACGATTTAACCAGTTCATGTTTCTTTTCCATTATTGAGCAAACAAGGGGAGTCTAGTTTCTTTTACTTGTTTTATTTTCCCTTTATTCATTTTAACGGGTACTTCTATAGAACATTGGGGACAATGTTCAACTTAAGTGTAGGGGGAAATAAGCCTTAGAAACTATTCTTTCATTTGCCATTTGCTTTGTCCTTAAAATAATAGGTAATATATCAAAACATAGCAAAAGAGGTGATGTTGACCCAAATTTAATTTTTTTTATGGCACATGCCGATGAAAACCAAGTATTAAGAGCGTCTCATGGATAAGAATTTATATTACTAGCATAAAAACCCTCAAATTCCACCCCTAAAATGTGATGTTCGCCCTTAGATGTTATACCTTTAGCTTGTTCGAGTTAAGGAGTGAGCAATCATGTGTGTCTATTTCGCCGTTACGGATGTGTATGCGTGGTTTTGTCGCCTTTTCTGGAACATTGGTATTGATTACTTTAGGACTATGAGAGTGTACCGGTAGCATATTAAATTCTAGGACTTTTTATTGTTATGCATCCCGAGACCGCATAGTAAGTATTAGGATTTGCTTGATAAGAGGCATTAAGATTAACCCATGTTTTAAACCTGTAATTGTTATGATGGTCACACTGATCATATAACTATCCCACACCCTTGCCATGCACTCATTTTTAATTGGTCCACACCGGATAATATAACTATCCCACATCCCTTCCATGCACTCACTTTTAGTGCAGGATACCCTTAGTACAACCCTCCGAGCCTATCCTTTTTCATGGTTCTCGTAATTTTCTAGTTAAGCCAAACTATTAATGAAGAACATTGTTTACCCTTAAACCAATTGTTACACCCAAATCGCCTTAGCCTACCTTGTATGTACTCGCTTTTAGTACATTATTGTTTTAACCCAAGTTAATTATTGAGTACACGGTTGCTAAGTCCTTATCCTTGTAAAAACAGGTTTTGGGACGATTGGGATTCATGGTAGTATTTATTTCGCGGAAGAATGGGAAGAAAAGTTAAGTCAATACCCTCATACGTTTGTTAGATGATCTCCATGTTATTTTGATCCACCTTAAATCGGTTCAATAGTTAGATTGTAAATATCGAGCATGTAAAATCTCAAGTGTAGGGATACGTGTTATAAACCCCAAGTTATGGTATATTATGTTATTCAAAAAAAGGAGAAAAGAAAAAGAAATAGATTGATGTAGAGTTGTGTAGAGTTTGTATACCTTCGTCTGAGTCTTGGCTTAGCAGCCAAACCAAAGTTTATTTGTGTAAATAATTAGCTAACCCTTCCACTCCAAATTCACCCAAAGCCACCCAATGTATCCCATCTATTTCTGTTTCCATTATATGTTATCTTACACCTACACCCCACAACCCTTTTAAAAGACCTCTTAGATAGTAATGAATAATGCTTGCGCCTAGCGGTGGAGGTTTGATCAGTTACCAAGCCTATGGTAATTTATATGCTATGACAGGTAGTGAGTGTTGATTTTCCGTTTCCCCCTTTATGTTATAATTTATTATACACCCGTGAGAAAGAGAGAATCACAAACACTTATGTGAGGTGCTAGTATGTACTTTCCATGCTTTTAATTATGAGGTCTAGAAGGTTGTGTTGTAAAATACTTTAAAGAGTAGGTAAAAATGACCCTCATATTGCTATTGTCTAGGTAGAAAAGCCCATTTGCTTGAGGACACGCAAATCCTAAGTGTAGGGGTATTTGATGAGGTGTCATTTTATACACTTTTTCAGAGTCGTTTAACCCCCCTAAATCGTATGTTTATGCCAAAAGAGGTACTTAATCGTTCCTATTCAGGTATTTAGCATTTGGAAGGCATTTGGAGCAAATACACATGACTTGGGCTCATTTGGAGAAGAAACAGACAAGACTACTAACCTACACCAACATCTCTCAAGAATTTCTACTCAGAAGCTGGAGACGGCGTCACAGATTACACGTGATGCTGTCACAACCTATCTCAAGACGGCGTCACAAGATTTCCAGACGGCATTAGATTGTATGACCCAGCCCATTATCTAGAATATTCTATTCATGACGGCGTCACGATTAACATGCGACGCCGTCGCGGCGATTTTCCTATAAATACAAATCCGTTTTTAGGGTTTTAAGTGTGTAACTTTAGAATAAAAAGAGGGTACAAACCCTATTTCGTTTAGCAGCTGTTAGGGACGATTTTAGGGCCTCAAACCCCTATTGTACTTCCTTCAATTCATGTTCTAATCAAGTAAGACTTATTTAATCATTCAATATGTCTTGTTGTGTGATTCTTATCTATTCTTGCTTTATCTATAACATGCTTAGCTAGACCTTCTATTGTGTTTATTTATGATTGTATGGAACCTAGGATGTAGATCTTAGTGTTGTTGCTTCTTGTGATGAATATGCATGTTAGGTCTTAGAAAGCCAGCTTTTGTCTGTATCGCTGTTGATATGTCTAGGAAAACATGATTTTGTAGAAAGGATACCATCGGGTAACAGCCTTCATACTACCTTGCCCCTTATATGGTTGATCCACTATTAATATATTTCAAATGCATTTAATATACTCTTAGGGGCCTTGTAATAGCCTTCATACTACCTTACTTGTGCGTTGCCTTAACGGAATATTAAATAGACGGCGGGTTTGTGTAATTCGTTCATAACTTAGGAAATAATTACATAGATCATCACAAGTGTGACAAAGCAACAACACTAGGAGAAGTAAGCTAGGGAGTAATACATGATTAAATAAACACAATCTTTTATTATATTGTTATCACCAGTAGCTTAGTTTATTATTTAGTTTAATAGCTAAAACCAACCAATACTATCCAATATATTATTTTACCTGCTTTCATAAAATATAAAAACACAAAAAGAATCTTCTCTCAACCCTTAGAATTCTGTTAGACCTTGATCAAGCCTTCCTAACCTATTCCCTAAGAGAACGATAACAACCCCTGAGTCTTGCCTATACTACACTACAACGATTATGTACACTGCCTAGGAAGTTGTAAAACTTCTTGTAGAAGTCCCTTACGACATCTGCAACAACAGCGTCAAGACGTGACCGACTTAAAGAGGATCTAGAATCATCTACATGGCGACGGCGTCAGGATTACAAAGCGACGCCATCGCGTCGACATCTTCTATAAATATAAATCCGTTTTTAAGGTTTTAGTGTGTAACTTTGGGATAACATTATAAAAACCTAGGGAGACGAACCCTACTCATTTTAGGAGCTTTATAGGTCGTTTTAGGGCCTTAAAACCCTATTGTTGATGTGTGGTTATCGTAGGACTTCTACACGAGAAGTTTTACAACTCCCTAGGCAGTGCACCTAATCGTTGTAGTGTAGTATGGGCAAGACTCGGGGTTGTTTATTGTTCACTCGAGGAATAGGTTGAGATTGCTCAATCTCTAAAGCTAATTCAGAAACTTTAGAATGGGAGTAAAGCCCGACGAACCAATCTCGATAGTAAGCATTGGGCAGGCGATAGGGAGGACGGTCTCTGGATTAATTTCTACTGGCAAGGCATAAGAGCCGTTACCTATGGCCTATGTGGTCTTCTGCGGAATTACCCAATGAATGTCGCCTAACACCGCGACGGGGACCGGTAGAAGCGAACACTGATCATGGTCTAAGAAAATTCTAAGGATTGAAGAAAGATTCTTTTTATATTTTTTGTATTTTATGAAAGCCGGTAAAATCATATATTGGAGAGAGTGGTTTGGTTTTAACTATTTAAACTAAATAATAATCTAACTAACGGTGATAACAATAAGATAAAAGATTGTGTCTATTTAATCATGTATTACTTCCTAGATTGCTTCTCCTAATGTTGTTGCCTTGTCACACTTGTGATGATCTATGTAACTATTTCCTAAAGCATGAACGAATTACACGACCCGCCGTCTACTTAGTATGCTGCTAGAGCAACGCACATGCAAGGTAGTATGAAGACTATTACACGACCCCTAGGAGTTTACTAAGAGCATGTAAAACAAATTAAAAGTGGATCAACCATATTAGGGGGCAAGGTAATATGAAGACTGTTACCCGATGGTATCCTTTCTACACAATCATGTTTCCCTAGACATATCAACAGCGATACAGACAAAAGCTGGTTTTCTAAGACCTAACGTACACATCCATCACAAGAGGCAACATCACTAAGATCTACATTCTAGGTTTCATACAATGATAAATAAACACAATGATAGGTTTAGCCGAGCATGTTAAGAATAAAGCAAGAATAATAAATCAAACAACACGTAAACATATTGAATGATTTAAGTAAACCTTACTTGATTAAAACATGAATTGGAAGAGTTACAATAGGGTTTTTAGGCCTTAAAATCGTCTCCTATAGCCGCTAAACGAACTAGGGTTCGTACCCTTTTTTTACTCTAAATTTACACACTCAAAACCCTAAATTCGGGTTTGTATATATAAGAAGCTCGACGCGATGAGCCGTGACGCCGTCATAAAATGAATCTTCTAGATCTGCATTTTGAGTCGGTGCGGGCTGACGCCGTCGTGAGATATGTGACGCCGTCACTAGATGAAGTGTGACGGCGTCGTGTATGAGATGCGACGCCGTCTCCAGGCTCTGTGAGCACAAATCTTCAAGAGTCTTGGTGTTGGTTCGTAATCTCGTCCGTTTCTTCTCCAAATGAGCCCAAGTCACGTGTAATTCATCCAAATGTCATCCAAATGAGAAATACCTGAAAAGGAACGATTAAGTACCTATTTTGGGCATAAACACACGATATTGGGGGTTAAACGACCCTGAAAAAGTGTATAAAATGACACCTCATCAAATACCCCTACACTTAGGATTTGCTTGTCCTCAAGCAAATGGGCTTTTCTACCTAGACAATAACAATATGAGGGGTCATTTTACCTACTCTTTAAAAATATTCTACAACACAACCTTCTAGACCTCGTAATTAAAAGCACGGAAAATATATACTAGCACCTCACATAAGTGTTTGGGATTCTCTCTTTCTCTCGGGTGTATAATGAATTATAACATATGGGGGAAACGGAAAAATCAACACTCATTACCTGTCATAGCATATAAATTACCATAGGCTTGGTAAAGGATCAAACCTCCACCGCTAGGCGCAAGTATTATTCATCACTATCTAAGAGGTCTTTTAAAGGGTTGTGGGGTGTAGGTGTAAGATAACATATAATGGAAACGGAAACGGATGGGATGCATTTGGGTGGCTTTGGGTGAATTTGGAGTGGAAGGGTTAGCTAATTATTTACACGAATACACTTTGGTTTGGTTGCTAAGCCAAGACTCGGACGAAGATATACAAACTCTACAAAACTCTACATCAATCTCTTTCTTTTTCTTTTCTATTTTTTTAAGTAACATAATACATCACATGGGGTTTATAACACGTACCCCTACACTTGAGCTTTTACATGCTCGAAATATACAATCTAACTATTGACCCGATTTGAGGTGGATCAAAATAACATGGAGATCATTTGACAAACATATGGGGGTATTGACTTAACTTTTCTTCCCCATTCTTCCGCGAAATAAATACTACCATGAATCCCAATCGTCCCAAAACTATATTTACAAGGATAAGGACTTAGCAACCGTGTACTCAATAATTAACTTGGGTTTATCACAATAATGTACTAAAGGTGAGTACATATAAGGTAGGCTAAGGCTTTTTGGGTGTAACGATTGGTTTAAGGGTGACAATGCTCTTCACTAATAGTCCGGATTAACCAGAAAATTACGAGAACCATGAAAAAAGATAGGATTAGAGGGTTGTACTAGGGTATCCTGCACTAAAAGTGAGTGCATGGCAAGGGTGTGGGATAGTTATATGATCGGTGTGACCATCATAACAATTACAGGTTTAAAACATGGGTTATTCCTAATGCCTCTTATCAAGCAAATCCTAATACTTACTATGCGGTCTCGGGATGCATCACAAAAACAAGTTCTAGAATTTAATATGCTACCGGTACACTCATATGAATTTTACTAACACCAGACATTCCAGAAAAGGCGACAAGGCAATGCATACATGGCCGTAATGACGGAATAGACATGCACGCCTGCAGATCAACCTTAACTCGAACAGGGTAAAGATAAAATCATCTTGGGTTACCAACAATGGGTACCCGAATTCCTAAAGATCTAAGGGCGAACCTCACATTTTTGGGGTGGAATTCTGAGGGTTATTGTGCTAGTCATATAAATTCATATCCATGAGACGCTATTAATACTCGGTATTCGTCGGTATGTGTCGTAAAAAAATTTAAATTTGGGTAAAACTTACCTCTTATGCTATGTTTCGATATATTACCCATCATTTTAAGGACAAAGCAAAACCAAATTAAAAGAATCTTTCTAAAGTCTTATTTTTCCCCTACACTTTAAGTTTGGAACATTGTCCCCAATGCTCTCTAGAAGTCACCCGTTTAAAACAATAAAGATAATGAGGACAAACAAGGAAAAGGAAAATAGTTTACACGCCGCCCGACCCAAAAGGGTAGAAGTATTACAAATATGGTGTGACATCAAAAGCATTCATAATCATAACACAAGCATAAACAGCGGAAGTCTTAATAAATAACCAAAGGAAATAAGTCAACATGACTTAAGGTACATAAGTTCTCAAAGGACAAACATATCCAAACGAAATAACAAATGTCTTGAAAGAAACAATTCATATATCAAAACTAAGATCTCTAGGGTAAGTCCACACTCAGCACTCATAGCCTGAAAGCAACCCCAGCTCCTAGCTTAGATACCTGCCGCAGGAAAAGAAAGTGCGGCTGAGCTTACAAAGCCCAGTGAACAGATATATATAATCGAACGCAAAAGATAACGGAAATCAAAGGATACGATACAAAGTACAAAGGATATCACAATACATGATCAAAGGGATACAAATATAAGGTAAGACAAATCAGAAGATCAAATCATAGTGTAAGGTAAGATGAATCAGAAAGTCGAATCAAATTAAGTTCAATCACCAAGCCCAAACAAATCATATCATAGTAACCATGGAGTAGCTAGCTCCAAATGTGAAAGACGTGGATTGCACCCAAACATCAGTCACCAATACCAAATATTAAAAGTCATAATCCATGAATACAAAACAAATCTAGGATGGCTGCCATTACCCCCTTAAACAAATAATAATCTACCATAGTGCACATTATAATATCAAATGGGGGACCTGGTATGAGAAATCACTCAACTCACACCATGAGTCATGCCAAAGGAGCATCAATGAACAAGCGTGCGTATGTTACCAATTTCATGGCTAGGAAAAACGCAAAATAGGGCTTGGTTCTCAAACTGAAGGGGTTCAAAGCAAGGTCATATCAAAGTTCATTTCAAAGGGTTCATCGCCAAAGGTCAATATCAAAGGTTCCAAAATATCAAAGGTAGCATAGCAGGTTCCTATGGAACATATCATAGATAATATAAAGAAGCCAAGAAAAAAGAGGCCAAGCAATTGTATCAAATCACTTAAGTAACAAAGATAGAGAGGAATATGCATGAAGAAACCTTAAACGAAAAGTGTCAGAATATATGTACTTATTCCGAATCAAACAATACACAAAAGAAAACACACAGAATATCAGAAAATCACTCCCCTCATTAGACCGAACCTAAAGAAATAATGATTCGAATTACAAACCAATCATTAAGTTATACTTTCTATTTTTAGTAACTTTCCATTTTTAGTAATATTCATCATTTGAGATTCTATTAAGTATTTTAAATAGCTTAGGGACTTAACATGTCAACCTTACAAGTTTAGGGTTAATTATGACAACTTTCCATATTTTAGGGTTAATATACAAAATCAAACAATTTTTCAAGGTTACAAGTGTAAATTTCAAAGTTTCACATTCTATTCAGATTATAAACCTTCCATTGTTCTGTATTTACAATCAAACCCTTAATTTTACATAATTTACATATTTTAGGTCCTTATTGGTTTATTAATTAATTAAAACATATCTTTAAAATTATCCAAATTACAAAACAAGCCCTTATAGAATTCAAATATGACAAAATCCATACTTTATAACATTAATACTAACCAAACCTTATACTTCAGAATTTAACAATTTAGGTCCCACTATTATTAATTAATTACTTTCTAATTACTTATTAATAGGATAATTACCCATTTTAATAATTCCAAAATAATATCAATATGACCTTTATATACCCCCCAACTAATTTTATACAGAATATATTAAATATAATAACATGTATTAAAACAGACCCCCATAGTTTCAAGAAAATTACAAAAACAAGTCCTATATACTTTTAAAATCACAATCGGCTAAACAAATACAATCACTAAAAAACCTAATATTGAATTTTTCCCCAACATTAACCAATTTTTATACAATCATTAGCATAATAGACGTTAAAATTATTAAAACCCTAACCCCAATTTTATTTCTTTCCTTTTTCCCCTTTATCGAAACGTAAACAATGATAGCAAAAATCCCAATAATTATTCGAATATCCATCATCATTTTTCCAACAAATTATCCTGAGTTATATTTTATAAAAGAAACCCATATACAAATCTTAAAATCAATTTTACAAATATCATTTGTGCCGATTACATAAATATTCCAAAATTAGGGTTTCTAATATGATTTAATTATTTCGATCAATATAAAATGCATGAACATTTTTCCCAGGTATATTATGGATTATAAAGATGATAAATGAGATAAAAAAATACCTTTGATGATTCTTGATGATTTAATGAATTATTGAACCCCACGGTTGAGCTTTTCCGAACCAAATAATTTTCCCAACGATCGAACCAAGCACTCTAAATTTTTCCCACAATCCTTGACCTTCAAATCACCTCAAAAAAATCGTTATTGCCTTGGAAAAATTCTTTGCCGCCACTTTTGGATTTTAAGGTTTCGGTGGTGTTTTGTTTTAGAGATTTAGCAAATGAAAAGTGTAAAGAAATATAATGGGGAATTATGGGCCGAGTTTTGAGCTTTCAAAAAAAGACTAAAATCTGATTTGTAAACTTGCCAACATTTCTATAGTGGTAATTATAACAATAGTTATTTCATATTAGAATTGTAATGTAAAGTATTAAATGTTAATTAATTTGGCATAAATACATATAGCAAAAACATAATTATTTTTCTATATATATATAGGTAATTCATCTTGACATATAAATTTCATAATTGTCACATGTTTGTATTTTTTTATAATTTCTAACATTTAAAATGAAGTTTATGATAAGCTTTAATTGGATTTATCTTGCATTAGGGTATTTTGGAAAATTTTACACTGTGTTGAGATTTTTTAGGTTTTTAACACATAGTACATGTCTTTCCCCCTTGTTTACTCAATAAAGAGAAGAAACAATGCGATAACAGGTTAAATCGTCCCTCCAAGATCCATTCTCCAATGAAGAAATTCCTAAGAACTTTCCCAAGCCTACTACTCCATCAAATATAACCTGTAATCCAAACGACAAAGACAACTATAACCAAGTCATAAAATGTGCGATTTACCAATATACAATATGAATTTAGGGTTCGACTCGATAGATAGGATGAGAGAATTGTTAAACTCATTAGGTTTTTGCAGGTTTATACAGAAGAATGCATATATTAAATGTTGTGCAAGATTTATTTTTAAAAATAATTAAAAACTTTAAGTTTTATGAACCTGGGCGTTTGACGCCTTCAGGGTTTGTGTGACCCCATCACAAGTGTCGTGGTGACGGCATCGCGTGTTAATCGTGACGCCGTCTCCATAGTTTGTGAAAACAAAATTTTTGTTTTTGATGAAAAAAATTTTGCACTTAATTCCTTAAGTTAATTCCTGTACAAATTGCAAAATTGCTGTGCATAAAACTTGATATTTAACATTCCCAGATCTAGTCATATGACCTCCCCCCAAAAACTGACGCGAATTAATATAAACAATTCATTTAACATGTTTGAATTTGGCTCAATAGCCGGAAAAATTCCCCTACACTTATTGTTTGCAAAATACCTTTGATTGGAATTAAGAGGAGGTTAAAGGGACAAAATCAAAGCAAGATTACAAAGAAAATTCAAACATAATAACACAATGGTAAAGTAATATAAACACACATGACACTCCCTAAATTACGAGAAAAGTAAATTGGGTTGGCCGTCCCAAGAAGCGCTTTTCTTTAATAACGAGTCTAAGTTAGCTAGAACTCATAAGTCCACAAGTCCAAGTGTCGGTATAAGGTCCAAGTCATGATCACTCTCCTCTGGACTTTCTCTTTCGGAGAGTTTCCTAGTAGTAGGAATTGATTGAAGGGTTTTGGTAAATTCCTCTCCATCGGGGTCGATCAATCTAATCTTGGCATGCCATGCTCCATCTCCGTTTTTGGGTGGTTTGCCCTAGTTAATTGGGTTTTTAATTAGGTCCTCAGATTCCCACATGTTACACTTGAGTAATGGGTATGGCTCCTAAGAAACTCTCTACTTCCACATTCTCGCTAAACACTAAGGTTCCCTTAAAAGGAATAAGCCGTAGCTCTAGAAGTTTCCCATTCTCTGGGCAAATGGCAATCTAAGAAGTCTTTCCTAGCATAGTAAGGGCGTTTTGCGCCTATTTCATCCAAGCTAGGTCGGGGTTTATAGGATTCCCTTTTTCCAAGTGCGGTCCAATGACGTGCATCCTCCTCATGTTACGCTAAAGTCTAAACTCCTTTTACACAAAATATGACCTAGGTGATTCCTTCCCTAAACCGGTATTTTGGCCATCCTACAATTCTATTACCTAACTAACTGCGTTGGCGGTAGCTAGGAATCCTCTTCCTACAAGCAAAGGGGTCTCGGGGTCCTTTTTCATATCAAGTACGTAGAAATCATTTAGTAGTTTTAGTTTTCCTATATGGACTTTGTTGATCCCACTTTAATAGATCGAATTCCTTAAGCTTGTATAAGGATTAGTTATATTTTTGTTTGAATGTATTAAAATTATGCAGAATCTAATCTTTAATATTAAGAAGAACTATCAATGAAATAGTAATTATATGAACATATAATTCAACAACAAAAGTTCCAATATTATTAATAATACGAATACTCTTAAAGTATTAGGGTTACAAAGACCTTAAAGCTATGATAATTCTATGAATGACTCATTTTTGATAATATATATGAAAACTATATCAAACTCTATGTCATAGGACCTCCTTTTATACACCAAGGAGTCCTACTCGGCTTACAAAACTTTCCTAAGAATATCAAATCTTTTAAACGAATAAGTTATACATATCTTTTACACAAATAACTCATATAAATCACATAAGCAGTACTAACTAACCACGTACTTCTAACTTCTTCACTAGCACATTAAACTCCTCAGCAGGCATTAACTTTGTACTAACAGTAGTAACTTTTGTACCGGCAGTAGTAACTACTTAGCAGTTTTTCTTCTAAGTCTCTAAGCAGCACTAATATGCACTAGTAGTTGTAACTTTACACTAGTAGTAGTAACTCTTCAAGCAGTCTTAACTTCAAGCAGTCTTTGTACTAGCAGTAGTAAACACTTAGCATTTCTCTTTAAAGTTCTTGAGCAGTACTAACACAACTGAGCAACATTAACTCTGATATGAGCACATAATACAGCACAACATTAAAAAGGCTTTTTAATCCCACAATCCCTGCCCCTAAACTTGATATTTATCTCCAAAATCAGTCAGTTTCTCCATTAAAAATTCCATAATCACCAGGAGGATGCTTCCAAACACTTCATTGATTCTTGAGCTGTTTTGTGAGAAGTTCAAGAAGCTGATATGCCATTTCACTGAAATAATCAACCTAAAGCTTCTTGTTCAACATATCTGTAATTGTAGGTGGTGTAAAGGGATATCTCTTTTCTACCAACATGTAAATCATTCCAGATTGCAAACTCAGGCAATGCACTCCACATGAGTCAAATAACTTCCATCTCAAAACTTTATACCTTTGTTGCAACTTTTAGATTTCATCTTCTACATGTGGTTCAAACATTGTCTTTAAATCTCCCCATAGCAGTAAATCCATATCCTCTACTGGTCTTGTTGATCCATATTTAGCCTTTACCAGCTTGTACAACTCTACCAAATCTTCTTTGTCAACACTCTTAAGCAATTGACTAAATACTATATATATCTTTGAACTTCCATCAGCTCTTATTATTTGAAAGTAGCTGTTCTTTCCTTCTTTATGGATCTTCCAGTCAACAATGGTTGAAGGCTTAGTAGCTAAAGGTACAGCATCAATTGCAACCTCTTCTTTATCTGGAATGACTTTCATTAGACTTTGAAGCTCTGTTATGTCTTTATCCTCATCCACCTTCTGCTTCTTAGTACTCTTTTTGTTCTAAAAACTCCGTTCTCTGCTTCTCTTTGAACTACCTTCCACCAAAGTCTGTTCTGAAGTCAACAAATGGATTCACCCTCTTGAAAGCGTGAAAGCCCTTGGTCAACAGAATCTTCCTGAATAGAATCAAAAGATTTATTCTCAAGTCTTTGAGCATTCTTTTTTTCTTTTCCTTCCATACTTCAGGTAAGTACAAAACATGATATTTTCTTTTGTTGACTTGGGTTGGTGGTTTATGTTCCTTTGCTCTTCAACTCTTTTAGCTGCACAAAATGCTTTTCTTCCTTTCTTTCTCTTCTTCTTTTTTCTAAGAGTTTGTTGAAATAATGTATGCCTTTTTCTCTTCCTGTATCAGACAATTCAAGAAACTCTTCTTTGTTCTTCTGCTTGCAATATTTAACAATTGAGGATCATCACCAATCTTTGCTGAATAACATCTAATTCTTTCAAATCAAAGCAATATTATTCTTTTTCTCTTTTCAAAAAAAATCACCTTTCCTCTCGATTGCAATCTTATTCTTTTTTCCTTTCCTTTCTTCATCAAAGTTAGCCAGTATTTTTAAGCAACTTATTGTCACAAGCATGGATTTTGCACTTTCCTCTTTATTCATAGGCTTCAACAGGTTCTTCTATCAATATACCTTTAAAACCATTGTCCTGTGATTGTTTGTGAAGAAATTATTGTTGTTGTGTAGATGGCCTCTTGAAAAGCAATTCCTTTCAACCTTGGTTTGAAGTTTTTTAAGGTAACAAGTGCTATGAGCCAAAGTAATTTCTTATTAGTTATTATAACATTTGTTGCAAAAGAAAGCATACTAACTTGAGCACATCAACTACTTCTTCCAACATACATTTTCAATTTCGCTCCTGCAAAAAAACAAATTACTTTTCAATTATTCTACAACCATCTAAAGATCCACATCAAACATATCATCAAATCCACATTTTTTGAACATTAAAACAGGGTAAATATCATTATTGCATCAGTAGGCTTAATCCCTCCTGTTTGGAATGCATCCTCTCACCTAAACATTCTTCATCTCCACCACGAGATTCTAAAAACCCTAGCGTAGCACACACACCAAACCTTTCATTAAATCTTTTCAGCTCCATGAGTTATTGACCGGTCTTTTTCTTATTCACCTTCATGAACTTCCATTTCAAACTATCAATCTCAAATAGCTTGAGTGGTCTTAGACTTCTACAAATAAGGAACTTCTTTCCTTCATTTTGTAAAGTGGTACAATAATTCTATTTTTATTCATTAAGTTTTAAGTCTATCCTTATCACTTCCGAAGTGGTTTCCCATACACTTACGAGCAGTGAATCATTGGAAAGTTTAGATACATTCTCAAACCTAGTTTAAGCAATAGTATCCCCCATGGTTTCTAGGCACCTGGGACCACCATCTGAAGTAGTTCTTAGGGAACCAGATTCATTAGGTGTTGCCTTGGATCAAGTCTTAGTTATGCTACCACTGTCCTGCTCTACTTCTAAGCTAGAAGTAGTAGTGGTAGCCTTCACCAAACTATCAACCCGACTCCTTATGGACACCTCCTCAGCGACATGTCAACCAGGATCACTCTAAGCTGAGGTAACGTGAGTGTCCATTCTTTTGTGTTCCCTTTAGGTTTTTAATATCTTTTTAAGGTTGAGGAGATGTATTGAAATAAAAGTAGGTGTGTATGGGGAATCAGTGGAATTGCTAACCTTACCAAATATATAATATAAGGTGAGTTAGATGATCGAGTAATTAAGATTATGTGTAAAAATTCTGCTTGGTTTTGTACCGACCATTGTTGAAATAAAGGTGTTACTAAACCAGAAAACCCTTTTTACTAACTACCCTTCTTAATATTTGCAAAAAACTTTTTAGTGTGAGAGGGTGCAACATAAATTCTGTTATGAGTTGACAGATCACCAAGTTGTTGTTCCAAAAACACTTGTACAAACCTGGGATACATCAAAAACTTCCCAGACACATTATCCAAGTTTCTAGCCATACTTTTAAAAATGTATTTTGAAAAGTTAAACTTCTAATTTGTAGCCAACAATAATTTGCAGTGTCATAGTACTAACCGAGAAAAACTCATCCATGTAGTAGTCTTTGAACTTAGGCATTGTGGAATAGTATGAATCAGAAATTTCCATTGTTGAGAGAAGAATGGCTTATAAAAAGTAAGCTTCTATGAAATTTTCTCATATCCCATCAATGTAAGTTGTTCAAAAATGGTAGAGTTTGGTAAACAGATCATACCTTCCTATCTTCTAGTTTAAGAAGAATCATCTCTCACGATATGCATCAGGGGTTAGATAATTATCTTCTCCTTGCTTCTTGCCTAGCGTGCCATCTAATAGAGGAGGGCATGCAACTGTACTTCTCCATTGATAGGTTTTGACCAGCACAGGCCATAGACCAGAATTGTTTAAAAATCGCAAGAGATATAAATAGTAGGATGATAAAACGTTAATGCAATATCTTATAGGTTTTGATGCATTTTAGAAAATCTACAATATATTTCACAACCCTTCACTTTCTTCCTGCGGGATAGGACGAAAAATGCGACCATTGAATGTGAGTATCTACAAACTTTAGGGTCGTCATTTGTGTTGGGTTTTGATGATGGATGATAAAATTAAGTTAGGGTTTGTGATTAGAGAGTTTACGAAAGTATGAAATCGATTAAATGACTGATTAAAACCATTAATCAAAGTATTTATGAAAATACCCTCAACAACATAACTTTACATCACGTCCAACATTAGTGTAACCTAAGCAGTAGTCAAGTTATGCCATAGCAAGCAATACGTTAGAACCAGGCAGTAGAAGTTATTGCCTAGCAGCATTAACTTTGAGTCACCAGCATTAACTATCCAATTCCATTCCCAAACCGCTTTTCCATATCATCAATTTTAAACACTTTTCCTTTCTTTTTTTTTCCTGTGATTTTTCCCTCCTTTTTGGTTCCCTCCAAAATCAACATATCCTCCCATCTATCTCTTCTAGTCTGTAAGATGGACATTTCCCAATCATGGTGCCTGAGCATCCACCATCAATCACCATTGATACCTGTAAATCCCATTTGTGGATTGCCCTGCAACATTAATAAGAAAATCAGTTTATTTTGGGTGACCCAAGACCATCACTGACTTGATCTGCCTTGTGCAAAATCAATAATAAATAAAATCAAACTTCTTTAGTGTGATTTGAATGCACTAAAAAGACTTTTAGTTTTAGACAACAGGTCTAAAAATTTATTCTTTGGTTTCCAAACCCAACAAGCTGAGGCCTTAACAGCATTAAAATTATTTCCCTTAACAACATTAACTACTGCTTTTGGCCTAAGCAGTATTAAATTTTTTACCACTAACAATATTAACCCTCTGTTGATCAATATTATAGTTTTTAAATGATGTGTTTCTTTCTTAGACTGATGCCTCTTAACACTTGAATGTGCTGTTTTAGAATATATGACATTATTAGGTCTAAGGCAGCATTCACATGTTGTTTTTGAGATGAGCACATTATTAACTTGTCTTACAATATTAACTGATACCGTTGTTTAGAAAAAATTTTTATCTAGCAGTATTAATTGATAACTAAGCCAGACGTTCATTAGCGGTTACTGCTATGGAACCATCTTCTTTTTCATGCACAAAAGGGCGAGATCTTTTTAGCAAAATTTTTGATATTACACGGCCTTTGATATTGTTTTTTCTAAACGGTTTTTACCATCTTTTTTTTTTTGATTTTTGAACCTATTTTTGATGGTAATGATAGCAATCAACTTACGTTGCAAATGCATCAAAGCTTCCACACACAACATTAACGAGGCCTTATTAAACCTTCCGAAATTGCATGTTTCCTCCGCCTAGTTTTTTTTTGAGACTAATAAAATCATGATCTTTCCAAATTTTGTGATTGCCTCCATGGACTGTGACTGTTTTGCCTATGTTTTTCCCTCAAATCTTTGTTTAACAGTATTTTCCTACCAGTTTTCTCTTACTCTTAGGTTTGCAAACTCTATCTTAGCAAATACTACGCTTTAAACAGATTTCTTCTCAGTTTTTAAGTTTGAGATACAATTTTCTTCCTCACTGTTTGACACCCAATCTTCAATAATTAGGGAATCATCAGACTTCCTAACTTCATTAGACACTTCTTCATCAGACTTTCTTTTCTCAACTACATGCTTATTAACAAACTCATCTAAACTAATGAAAGATAAATTAGGTGTTGGAGGCATGAAATTTCTTGTATAGGGAGGGGGAACTGCATTATATTTTTCATAGCTAAACGTTTCTTCTTGCAATTATCAACCAATCTGACACTCCAGAGCTTGTTTTAAACTATTATTAGATGCATTTTCAAATTTATCTACATTAAATTGAATGCTATCTTTTTCTTTTTGAATTTTTTTAAGCTTCTTCCTAAGCTCTCTAATTAGGTTATTTCACCACTTGAAATATCCACATTTAAGACCCATTAATGTTTTCTACATAAACAGACTCATTCTTTTTATAAAATTCAAGTTTTTCTTCCACTGATTCTAAACCTGTTTTATAACCTAAAACCATTAAACTAGATTTCTCTAAATCTCTTAATAGTTGATCATTTTGAGATTTAAGTAATTTAACAGTGGGGGGGGGGGTGTGGGGGGGTCCGGTGGTGGGGGGGGGGATACAAGATTTTGAACATTTTGAAGCATTAATAACCTCTGATCAGAACTTATAGGATAATAACCATGAGTGCCATAAATTAGGGTCCTGTAACCACTGCCTGGACCACTCAGTTCATATCCACCAAGCACCTCACATGAAACCAAAGCTGTGAAGTAGATGTTTCCACAAGCACACTCATTCTTGAGCTTTCCTTGTTCTTATTGTCTTAGTTTCTTGGAGCTCTGCACTCCCTAGCAAAATGTCCCCTCTTGTGGCAGTTGTAACACTTCACTTTAGACTTATCAAAACCAATAGTCACATTGCCATTAACAGTAAGCTTCCTTCCTGTATTCTTTAAAAACCTTCTAGCCCTCATAGTCAACATGGCCATTTGCCATCTTAAATCCATCTCTTCTATGTCATCAGGATGGATTTGTTGCAAGTCCTCATGTGCAAGTTGAGGACTATTTTGTTGACTAACAAAGAATGAATAAATAACAGCATCACTCGAGTTATCAATATTTGTAGAGTAAGCAGCATTAACTTGAGTGTGCTAGTCATATAAATTCCTATCCATGGGACGCTAGTAATACTCAATTTTCGTTGGTATGTGTTGTAAAAAAAAATTAAATTTTGGTAAAAATCACCCTTTTATGCTATGTTTCGATATATTACCCATCTTTTTAAGGACAAAGCAAATGATAAATGAAAGAATAGTTTCTAAGGCTTATTTTCCTCCTACACTTATTTTGAACATTGTCCCTAATGTTCTCTAGAAGTACCCGTTAAAATAGATAAAGGGAAAAGAAAACAAGGAAAGGAAACTAGTACTCTCCTGGTTTACTCAATAATGGAGAAGAAACATGCAATAACTGGTTAAATCGTCCTCCGAGAATCATCCAATGAAACTTCCTAAGAACTTTCAAGCTTCTCCTCATCAAATATAACCTATAATCAAAGACAAAGACAACTATATCAAGCATAAAATGTGCAATTTACCAAATATACAATAAGAATTTAGGGTTCGACTTGATAGATAGGATGAAAGATTTGTTAAACTCATTAGGTTTTTGCAGGTTTATATAGAAGAATACATATATTGAATGTTGTACACGTTTTATTTTTAAAAATAATTAAAAACTTTAGGTTTTCTGGACCTGGGCGTTTGACGCTGTCGGGGTTGGTGTGACCCCGTCATAGGTGTCGTGGTGACGACGTCACGTGTTAATCGTGACGTCATCTCTACAGTCTGTGAAAACGAAAATTTTATTTTTGATGAGAAATTTCCTGCACTTGATTCCATAAGTTAGTTCCCGTATAAATGGCTGCATAAAACCTGAGATATAACAATTCAATCATATGACTCGATACTGACGCGAATTAATCTAAACAATTCATTTAATATGTTTGAGTTTTGGCTCAAAAGCCAGATAAATTCCCCTACACTTATTGTTTGTAAAATACCTTTGATTGAAATTAAGACTAGGTTAAAGACAATACAAAGCATGATTACAAGATAGTTCAAACATAATAAAATAAATGGAAAAGAATTAAAACACACATGACACTCCTAATTTGCGAAAAAGTAATTTAGGTTGCCTCTTAAGAAGCGCTTTTCTTTATTATCGAGTCTTGTAGCTAGACTCGAAGTCACACGTCCTTACATGACTTCTCCTTCGTCTTCTACTCCAATTAGGTACTCGGGTCTAAGTTCTAGGCATTCTTTGTAAAATTCTAGTATCTTGCTCATCACATACTCTACTCCTCTTCTCTTGTCCTCCTCGTTCCTAAGATAGACTGATTTGGTATGTTCTTTTTCTAGGTCTGATAGTGGATTGCATTATTCTATCTTATGGGACATCTTATAGGCAACTTCTTTAACCTCTATAGTGAATCAAACAACTCCTTCAGATGGGTCATGAGTCATATTGGATATTTCTACAAAAGGTCTCCCTAGTACCACTTGTGACAACCTAGGGTATATGATTGAACTAATATCCTCAACAATCATGAAGTCTACGATATAGGTTAAGTTTCCTACGAAGACATGCATTCCTTTACTCCTTCCCGTGAAATTGCTAATTCCTCCATTTGCATATTCCCTAGGGTTGAGTCTTCTCCTCATGATCAAGTTGTACATCATTCGGGTCATGATATTAAGAGGAGAGTTTAAGTCAATGTAGGCTTTTTTGACATGTACGTATCTAATATTGCACGGTATCTTAAGGTTGTGGGGGCATCCTTTCGTAATTATAGGGTTCCTTAGGAATATTAAATGGATTGGGCCACTCATTAGGTACATATGGTAGGTTAGTTCATCTCTAGTCGAAAAGATGTCGAAGTACTCTACTACCGGTTCTTCTGTCATTTCCCCTTCTCCTACATTAGGATCCTCATTTTGGGGTTTATCATCTTCTCGTATAATTTTGATGAACATTACTTCTCCATCATCCTCTTTAGAGCATACAAATTTCGTATTGGAGGATTGGGGAACCAACCCGAGTGATTCAAGCATTGAGTTAAGTTTTCGCACCTGTTTTGTGGCGATGGAGGCGAATCAATTAGGTTGTGGTTATGGGTTAGAGTTGGCATTTTCGAGGTTCTCTTCTTCCAGTTCTATGTTAGGCTCATCAACTTGGGATTCTTCGGGTTGCTTAGGATGGATTGTGATGGTGTTGATTGAGCTATGGATTTGTGTTGAGCATTATGGGTCCATTGTCGGGTAAGAACGAGCAGACAAAACTAGATGGGTCCCTAGTTTTAGGTTCTTAACTGTATCACTAGGTAGTGTGCCTGCTATTCGGTCGGTGATGGCCTTCAATACGGTGTCAATTTTGTTGGTCATCTCGCTTTGCTGTTGTTTGAAATCGGCTTCAAACTTGGATAGTCTAGCGTCTTGAGATGCCATGAATTCGGAAACCAGTCCTTCTATATTTGATTGATTGTTAAAATTTTGAGGACGGTTGTTGAAGGAACGGTTCGGGATCGAACCGTTGGGTTGGAACCGGTTAGGTGGGTTTGAAAAATTATTTTGGGAGTTTTGAGGTTGTCTCCACCTTAGGTTCGGGTGACTTCTCCATGACGGATTATAGGTGTCACCAAGATTGTTTTGCTCGGGCTTAAAGGTATACCACTTACCTCCCGCTTCGTCGATGCGCGAGGATGCGTATACAACAAAGGCTTGTTCAGGGTTTTCCATGCAATTCTGAGCGTCGTGGGGACCACAACAGATTTCACATGGGGTAGTGATTTTGTTTACTGAGGTAGGTTGTGTCAGAGCAAGATAAGCTTCCATCAAGCGTTAAACTTGATTTTCGAGCAAGATTAGATGGCGGTCGGATGTACTCAGGACATCTTAAGGCAATGTTATTGCCTTGATCGGCTTAGCGAAATCCCTTGGGTCGTTTCAACTTTAATTTTCATAAAGGGCGATGTCCTCTAATATTGCCCAGGATTCTTCAGGGTTGAGGTCACGAAGCTTACCACCGGCCAATTGGTCAATGGTTCGTCTTGTGATGGGATTGACATGGTCATAAAAGATTTGGACTTGGAGCCAAAGATCGATGCCATGATGAGGGACTTTTTGGATTAAGTCCTTAAAACGAGTCCATGCTTCAGATAAAGATTCTCCATGATGTTGTTGGAACATCAGGATATCGTTGCGTAGTTTTGCGGTCCTTTATGGTAGAAAGATTTGAGCAAGGAATCGGGTAGTAAGATCTTCCCATGTGGAGATGGATCCTGCTGGAAGGCGTTCAAGCCAATTGCTAACTTGATCGCGTAGGGAAAATTAAAATAAACGCAAGCACGTTCTTTCCTTATTTTCACTGTCAAGGTCAAGTGAGTCCACAAGTTTAAGGAAATCCTTGAGGTGTTGGTTTGGATCCT